>SNQJ01S0151194.1:0-13346 GCA_010110895.2 Picea sitchensis
CACTTGCTCATTCTCTTATGAGGCAAGTTGCAATTACCTGTTGGAGAGAGGAGAAGAAGAGTGGTGCATCTCTTGGGGAGGACTTTCTGTATTGGTTTGAGTTATCTCTTGAACATTGTATAAGCTAATTATGATAAGGAAGTTTTTGCTGGGTTTTCTTCCCCTAGAGGGTTTCCCAAGATAAATGTTGTGTCTCTTGTGAATGTGTATTTCTTAGTGATCTTGTTCTTATTATGATCTTATCTAATGAAATGCAAAGAACTATAATAATGGCATAAACATTAACATATTGTACAATTATTTCTAATATATTAATGGTATAAGTTGAGGGTTGTGGTTAGACCTTAATTAAGAACATAATTACCAACTTGACGAAAACTCTCAAAGGTTCATTGTTTTAGAGGTTGCATTTAATGGTTGTTTTACCCTCATTTTGAAAAGTGGTGCTACTAGTAGCACCTTTATTATTTTCAGGGTTAAAATTGTCACATTTTTACAACCATGGCATTAATAGCCTCATAATATCACCAACATAAACCTTAAAACCAACCCCTGAATCGAAAAATGACATTTACAACAATACCATTTTTTAATTCTGAGGTTAAAATCACAACTAGTTTGAGACCATGGAATTAACAACTGATACCATTGAAACTAAAATATTAAATCCAACCACCGAATCAAAAAGTGGTTTTCCTAGTAGTACCCCTCTTCTTTTTGGGGCTAAAATTACAACTATTTTGAAATCATCGCATTGAAAATCAATATCCTTGCAACCAAAATCTTAGAATCAACCTTGCATAAAAAATAGGTGCTATTGGTAGCACCATATTTTTCGGACCGAAAATTACAATATTTTTGAAATTGTGGCCTAAGGGCTCAATTTTTTTTTTATATAAATTCATAAAAATAGAGAAAACAAACATTGAAAAAATAGGGAAAATAAATAAAAATAAGAGGAAATAAAAAAGAAAAATAAAGAAGAAAAGAAGCTCAAATTGGGAAAAAAACATATTTTATTTAAAACAAATTTTTTTTTTCTTAAATTAAAAAATAGAAAAAATGATTTTAAATAAAAAGGAAAAAAAAAGTATTAAAAAATGATGAAAAAAAATTAAAAATTTTCATTTCAAATTATTTTTTTTATAAAAAAACTGAAATTTATATATTATAATGGAGGGTTGTGCTGAAGCAAACAACAATCATACAAAACAAAAAAAATGACACAAGGAATGTACATAGTTCTAGAGTTTAAAAGACAAAATTTGGAGCTCTTTCCAGATCAGTTTCCCACTCATACTGACCAATAACTTCTTTTACAAACTGGCCTAAGAGAAAGAGAATTTGGAAGAAAATTCATTGATAAGAAGATTCAAATTCCGACACTAAATGTCAAATTATGATTCATCAATTCCACACCTTGTGTGAATATCTAAGAGATTCCTCAAGGAAACAAGAGCTTGATCTATTTCCCCCAACTTAATCGAGGTTTTTTGTAATGCATAGCTATTTTCTTGAGATATTTCCCGATGTCACCAAATGATTCTTTTAATATCGCTCCAATTTGGCTCCATCCTCACCATGACAATCAATAGCCAGAAAACCCCACCACCTAGAGCTTGGCAAAGGGTCTCCTATTCCAATTTTAATAAAAACAAGAAAAATATGAAATTCAATAAGGTTGAAGGGATCCGTAAGGAGGAAGAGACTGACATTACCAGACTCAAAAGAGAGAAACTTGAAAACCAGGGGAGACTTGGTTTGAAATCCTAACAAAGCTAACATCGAATGAGCATCACCACCTCCTAGAAACTGAAGCAAATCCCTAAGAGTGAGCGAACCAACATGAGAAAATATATGAATAACCCTCCCAACCACCAATGAAAAACAAGCCATAACCGAGGAGAACCCGCATAAAAAATGAACTAGCACGAGGCAAAATGAATTACACCATTACTCCTAAAATGTGTGAAAGAATGTACCAAACAAACGACGATCCACTCCAATTGCCACATGTCGTCACCATTAAAGAGGAAGGTATCAAACTATGGGATGGGAAGAACCCCCCTAGTCCCATTAATTTTTGTTACACGATCATCCAAATTCGACCCTAACTTAGCCCAATGGTCTACTAGAGCATTAAGGTCTCTTTTAACATGCAAAATTCTGAAGTTGTCAAAGTATTCAATGAGAGAAAGGATGTGAGAGATAATACCGTTGAAGACATTGTTGTCAGATTGATATTTTTTAATGATCGTTCTAACAACCATCATAGAGTCGCCAAGAACCACAATTTTGGTTAATTTTGATCTTTCACAATGTGCAAATCTTCCCATAAGGCATAAGCTTCTGCGACATTGTTAGATACATTCCCCAGTCCCCAAGTGTAGGAAGTTATGATATTTCCTCCGGGTTCAACGAGACTCCCCCCGCACTTGCCAACCCACATTTCTAACAAATTAAAAAAATAAAATAAAATGAGATTAAAAAAATTGAAAAAAAATCTAAAACTTATAATAGAATAAAATAAAAAAAAATTAAAAAGAAAACTTTATTTATTTTATAACCAAATAGTTAAAAATATGAAATATTTAAAAAGAAATTGAAAAAAATTGAAAAAAATTGAAAAAATTCAAAACTAATAATAGAATAAAATAAAATAAAAATATTAAAAAAAACTTGAAAAAATTGTAACCAAATAATTAAAAACATAAAATATTAAAAAAAATAAAAAAACTGAAGATCAAAATTACCTCTTTGTTTTGACTAGAATAAAGAAGAGAATCAATATTTCTAAAATAAAAACTAATTCTGAGGAGTTGCATAGTGAAACTGGGCATTGGACAATCCCAAAAACACCATGGCAAGAAAGAATATGTCACCTTTGTGATACCAAGAGGGTTGAATATGAAAATCACTTTCTCCTAGAGTGCCCTATATGTATATCCAAATTATATCCCAAATTCCAAATATATGTCACAATACCAACCTTCCTAATCTTCTAAGTCATCAAAACTTTAGTGATCTTGGAACACTTCTCTTAATGCTTTTCAAACATCGAAATACCATTTAAAAAAAATCCAAGTAATCTCTTGCTTTTCTTAAGGTTCGATAGACCAATTTTGGTCTCAGTGAACGTTAACCATCATCATAATCATATAACAAAATAATAAAACAAAGACAATATCAAGTTTTTTTGAAAAGAATAAAATACAAATAAAAATTAACAAATATAGAACACAAAAGAAAGGAAAAGGGCCCAATGATAAAGGGGAGAGATTTTAGGAGATCACATTATCTAGTTTCATCATATGTAAATCCTTTAACTGCAAATCTTTGAGGAAAAATATTTTTGAAGGAGGGTACTAAGATATGACCCCAATGGGGGGCATATGTGGGGTTAAATGTACGTGTAATGCGTAATTTTTTTTTTTGTAAACTATCTGAACTACAATATATTAATACTGGAAAAAATACATGTGTCCCACTACTATTCTACCACTTGGGAAACCAGACCAACAACATAACATTTTTTTCTTGAGGCTATTTTCCTCAAGTTTGTCAAAAAGTATTTTGTCTTGGATAGCTAGATAACAACCCAAAAAACTAGGATACCTATCAACAACTATTTGGCAGTATAACAAGTGTTGTTTTGTCTGTATACAACCTCTATGATAAATACATAAAAACTAAATACCAGAGAAGAGGAAAATTAAATTGGAGGAGAGGGGACATTTTCCTATGGAACTCGAGGAATACCTTCACTTGGTTCATTGAAATTTAATCCCATTATATTTTCTTCCAGGAGAGAGACTTTCTGGTTCACCGCTTTAATCTGTAGCATGCGATATTCCAATTGTAATGAAATTTCATTATTCATGTTTTTCTATCTGCCATGACTTTTCCCAAGAGAGCATTAACATGCCAATACAAGTCAATAGTGTGATAATATTTAGTTTCCCACGATCTCGAGGAGCCTGTGTTAGGTATAAAAAAAGCAGGCTCAATGCCAATATCTCTTTCTGGAGTTGTAACTCTCTCCAAATGGACATCCCCCAACACGGTTTCCAGTTATGCATGGATTTTGGGAGGAGTGTGGATGTTGAAATTGTCCACCACTGCCATTTCCTCCTGTTGAGCCCAAGGAAGAGGTGGTCTTATTTATTGGATCCATCCTCTGCACCCTGCACCCCATCGAACAATCCTAACTCCCAGAATATAGAAGCCAACATCAGAGTAAGGAGGGTTTCCCAATTCTGGAGAGAGATGACCACACATAGAGCCAAATATCCTATGCAAACTTGGAGATCCACAAAGCCGAATGATGTGCCTCCCTAATTTAAATTCTTGGCCATCACAAATGAGCCATTTAACTAAAAATCGTGCTATATTACCCTTTCCATTGCCATACCATAAATTTCCACTTGTCCTACCAAATGCATCTTCACCTGTCTCCAGGAAGGATTGACCTTTGAGTGCCGCATCCATCGCTATATGAGGTCAACCTTGAGTACGAACGAGCTTGTCCCTTTGATGCATTGAATTATCACATGTGTGTTTCTCTCACATCATTTGGATAACATTAAAACTCATTAGATTGGTGGGGTGAACCTTGATAATGGCATATTTACTCATATTAACTTCACGCATGGGAGGGAGCATTTACCATCGCCCTATGTGTTGGATTGGAGGGCGTGTTACCTTCACCTGTGAGCTCCTTTGGCTAGGTGGTTGGCATGACTCCTGCCAGTATCACCCCATTCGGGGGTGTAATGTGTAAATGTATATGTAATAGGGTCGACCTAATAATAAAGCTGCCACATATGAAATTTGTGAATAGGTATATATAGAGTTCATGTAGTGATTATCGAGGACATGTGATTGTGATGTATAAATGTATTTTGATATTTGGATGAGGTTCTCCTATTCTTTAAGGAGTCATTGTGTAACTCATATCTATTATCTGTCTTGGATTTGTGCTCCATTCTCACATTGGTGTACATGGTGTGTAATTATAGTTTATTATGATATTTTAATATTTTGGTTTATAACAAGCATAAAACATCAGCTGGAGGAGTTTTTGTAGGACTACAAAAGAGTGTTCTGATATCCTAAAGGGTTACCACCTAAGAGGGAATTAGAGCACAATATACAATTGTTTCCTGACTCCCAATTACCAAATATTGGGCTATATAGACATTCTGTTTTGGAAGCAGACGAAGTGAAGAAACGATTACAACAATTGTTGGAGTAGGGAGTAATTTGACCAAGAACCTCACCTCGTGGGTTAGCTATCATTATAGTACCCAATAAGGATGGGAATTAGTGAATGTGTATCAACTATAAAGATTTGAAAAATATCACACTCAAGAATTGACACCCTCTGCCTAGGATCGATGATTTATTAGATTAGTTGCAACATGCCAAGTACTTCACCAAGTTGTATCTCAATTCGAGATACCACTAGGTATGTGTTAAAGAAGAAGACACCTGGAAGACCGTCTTCAAGACAAGGAAAGTTATATATGAATGGTTGGTCATGCCTTTTGGTTTATGTAATACACTATATAAATCTATGCGATTGATGAATGATGTAATGCATCCCTATTTAGATTCATTTGTAATAGTGTATTTGGATGACATAATGGTTTATAACTCTACCTGGGAAGATCACATCTCACAACTCATGTTGGTGTTAGAGAATTTGAAAAACAATCAATTGCTGGATAATTTAAGATACTAGAAAGAAATATGTAGAGTAGAAATACAATTATTATCACAATAGTTAGCAGAAAGAGCAAAATAGTAAGCACAATGACACATTTGATCCAAAAATTGATACCTTTGTTATCTTGAGAGAAAAGTTCACTTTCCTCTTTGAGGGGGAAACCTCCAACATAATAGATCTCAAGTAAAAATGAATTCACAAGACAACCTTTTCCATGCTTTCTACCCCTATTTATACTATTTCTATCTTCTAGAGAACATTATAGAGGAAGAAATTTATAGATGCAGAACCTTCTAGTAAGTATTCTTACATTAGACATGTTCAGATTATTACATAGGCCTTATTTACTAATGGTGGCCTTTATTACATAGATTTTTTATTTTTTTTTCTATCTACTTGAGGGGTTAGGGAGGTTAGGACCCTAACATGCCCTCCCACTTAAATAGAAACCTTGTCCTAAAGGCTTGAGATGTCGATCGAATCCAATGTGGCATCCTTGGGTTGTGTATCCTTCCATTGTACTAAAACTTCTTGAGTTGTACACTGACGAAGATGATGCTCAAATTGGGATAGGACTGCGTGTGACCCAAACCAAATGAATCCTTCTTCATCCAATTTTGGGAGACTAGTTTGAAGCTAGCACTCGGTTCCAATCACTTTCTTTAAGAAAGAAACATAAAAAAATGGATGGATCTTAGGGTGATTGGGAAGGGATAACTTATAATCCATGGGCCCTACACACTTGAGGATTTTATAAGGGCCACGGAAATTTGGAGAAAGTTTATGGAAATGATCTTCTTTGAGGGAAGTTTTCTTATAAGGTTGTAGATGAAGAAACAACTGATCCGCTTCAGAAAAATGGTGTTCAAAATGACATCGATCAAATTGTTCCTTCATGTGATTATGAGCCAAAATGAAATTCACTTTGAGGATATGTAGAATCTTAGATCCGATTGCAACGGTATTGAACCCTTCATAAAACCGACGTTCAAAATGACACCGATGAACTTGTTACTTCATGTGATCACGAGCCAGGACAAAATTCACTTTGAGCATATGTAGAATGTCAGCTCAGATTGTAAGGGTTTTTTCAACCTCCTGGACCTTGGAGACACTAGGAAAATAACATGAGGGGCTAGGGAGGTTAGGACACTAACATTCCCTCCCACTTAAATAACAACCTTGTCCTCAAGGCTTGAGATGTCAACCGACTTCCATGTGGCATCCTTGGGTTGTGTATCCTTCCACTGTACTAAAAATTCCTAAATTGTGCACTGGCAAAGATGATGCTCACGTTTGGATAGGACTGTTTGTGGCTCCAACCAAATGGATCCTTCTTGATTCAATTTTGGGAGACTAGTTTGAAACTAACACTTGGTTCCAATCACTTTCTTTAAGAAAGATACCTGAAAAACTAGATGGAGCTTAGGATGATTGGGAAGGGATAACTTGTAATCCATGGGCCCTACACGCTTGAGGATTGTATAAGGGTCATAAAACTTTGGAGAAAGTTTCTGATAGTTAACTTCTTTGAGGGAAGTTTTCTTATAAGGTTGTCGACGAAGAAACACTTGATCCCCTTCATAATATTGGCGTTCGGAATGACACCGATTAGCTTGTTGCTTCATGTTATTATGATCCATGAATAAATTCACTTTGAGGGTACGTAGAATGTCAACTAAGATTGTAAGGGTTCTGTCGACCTCCTAGACCTTGGAGACACAAGGAAAATAAGATAATAATGAGGGTGTATTTTGATCATAAACCGCCTCAAATGGATTCATGCGAGTAGCACCATGGTAAGATGTATTATACCACCATTGTACTAGTCGTAACCACTGATCCCATTGATATTGTCATTCATATGTGAAGCACCGCAAATATGATTCCTTGCACTTATTGAAATATTTGGTTTGACCATCAGTCTGGGGATGATAGGAAATGTTGAGATGTAATTGGGTGCCCTGGAGCCTGAACAATTATTTCCATAAGTTGCTTGTGAAATTTGGATCACAGTCGGATACTATAGAGTGGGGAATTCCATGGAGTTTGAAGATATTGTTTATAAAAACTGGAGCCATTGTGGAGGATTTGAATGGGTGTCAGAGGGCACATAAATGAGAATATTTGGAAAGATGGTCGACCACAATCATGATGATTGATTTGTTTCCCAATTCAGGTAATCCAACAATGAAGTCCATAAAGATATCTATCCATATAGAAGGTGGAATAGGGAGAGGTCGTATTGTTCCTAGAGTTTTGATTGTTTCTCCCTTGTTGCGTTGGAAAGTATCACATTTGACCACAAAAGTGTGGATGACCCACTTCATACCTTCCCAGAAAAATGAACGTTTGATCCTTTCATATGTTTTGTGAAAGCCATAAATCTCTATTTTTTGCGAAGCATGAAGTTCAAAGAGCACAATGGATTTAAAGTGGGATTGTTTTCTCAAATAAAGATGACCTTTATAGTGAAATTACTCATTTTTCCAAGAGTATCTCAGAGATACATGACAGTCTTGTTTCAATTGTTGGACTGGAATAGAAATTTTGGGATCTTGGAACCATTCCTAGTGAACAACATTTAACAATCAACTACAATGAAGGAGAGTGAAAAGAGGGACCATTCTTCTTCATATTTCTTGGAAAGAGCATCAACAAGCACATTCTTTTTTCCCTTGTAAATTATCTCACAATCATAGCCAAACATTTTGGTCAACCACTTCTATTTCTCAAGGGATGAAATTATTTGTTCCAAAAATTATTTGAGGCTATTATTATCAATTTTAATTTGGAAGTGTTTCCCAAGCATGTAAGGACGCCAGAGATCCACTGCATGCAAAATAGACAAAATTTCCTTTTCATAAGTGGATTTTCCCAAGTGTCTCTAAGAAAGTTGTTTGATAGTGAAGGCCAAAGGTTTGCCATATTGCATGATAACTGCCCCAATTCCTTTCCTGGAAGCACCACATTCCAAAACAAAAGTCTTTATGAAGTCGGGCAATTCCAGAATGAGAGTCATACACATATCCTCTTTCAAATCTTGGAAGTATTGATCAACAATCGTATTGCAACTGAAAGCATTCTTTTTAAGGAGATCTGTGAGTGGGGCTGCAATTTTTCCATATTTCTAAACAAACTTTTTATAATATCTGGTTAAACCTAGGAAAACTTGCAAACTTTTAAGAGTTTTAGGGCGGGGAAAATCATTCATAGCTTCTATTTTCTTAGGATCCACACAAACACCATCCGTACAAAAAATATGGCCTAAGTACTCTACTTCAGAAGCTCCAAAGGAACATTTAGATTGTTTGAGAAACAATTGATGCCAATACATTAAATGCAAGACTTAATCCACATGGGAAATATGGGCTTGCAAAGTTTTACTATAAATGAGGACATCATCAAAGAAGACCAGTACAAACTAACAGACGAAAAGGCAGAAGACATGATTCATGAGGCTTTGGAAAGTGGAGGGTGCATTACAGAGGCCAAAGGGAATGACCAAAAACTCATAATGACCTTCATGAGTACGAAAGGCAATTTTGGGAATATCAATATCCTTCATATGTATTTAGTGGTAGCCTGAACACAGATCAAGTTTGGTAAATAATTGAGAACCACTCGGTTCATCCAAAAGATCATCAATGGCGGGAATGGGAAATTTATCTTTGATGGTAATTTTTTTGAGGGCTCAAAAATAAGGGAACATGCACCTCATACCTTCTTTATTGAGTACCATGATGATTGGAGAAGAATAAGGGCTTGTACTAGGATGAATGACACTCGCAGGTAACAATTATTGAACAATTTTATCAATTTCATTTTTTTGGGAAAATGGGTGATGATAAGGGAGAACATTGGGAGGAAGACTACCGGGGACAAGTGGAATGGAATGATCATGGGGGCCAGGGGAAGGTGTGAGTCCTTGGGGGTTTCAAAATATAGAGTGGTGTTTGGAGAGGATAAACTGCATGTCGGGATGAACAATGGGGGAGGGAGTCTCAACTACTTGAATGACATGGAATTGGGAAATAATGCAAGAATGGCCGTTTTTGAGGAGTTTCTCCATTCAGTGAGAACTGATAATATCGGGGGAACCTAATGTGATGCCTTAGAACTAGTAATGATGTACATCCTATTGGAAACTCATGTATAATTCCTTGAATTCCATGGTGATGGGACCTAGTGTGCATAACCATTCAACACCAAGAAAAATGTCACAACCGTCCATGTCAATAGAAAACATGTGGGATTTTAGGTTATAATGATCAATTTGCAAGCACACAGTTTCAAAATGAATCCCACATTTCATGGAATCACCATTAGCAATCATGATTTGGAAGTTATTGACTACACAAATGTAGCAAATGGTCTTTGGAGAAATTCCTTGATGAATAAAATTATGGGTTCTGACACTGTTGATGAAGATAATTACTTTTTGATTCTTGGTATAGACAATTAACAAGGGTTTGGGAAGAAAATATACTAGTGAGAGAATTGAGAGAGATGAGTGGTTAAATGTTTGGTGGATCAAAGGGTGGGATATGATCATCGGCATGGGGAAACACTTTGTAAGGGGAAACATCACCATCCTCTTTAGAAAGGTCCTAAAAAATGGCCATAAAAATATTTTTCTCCTTACATTTGTGGCCCAAAAAATAATTTTTATCACAGTTGTATCAAATTCCCTTAAGTTGGCGTTCATCCATTTTTTCTGGGGTTAATTTATGGATCTTAAGAGGAGGAGAAGGAGGGGTTGGATTGGTGGGTCAAGAATGCGGAAAAAGGATGGATTTTTTTATTTGAGAAGAGACTACCTGTTGTGCTTCCTTGGCTCGATGAGTAGCTTCAAGCTAGGTCTAGGGGCGAGCCATTAGGACATGATCTTGGATTTAATCCTTAAGGCCACTAATAAATAATTCACAAAGAAGGTATCATACATGACGTTAGTGCATAAATCCAACTGCTAAAAATAAATGACGTAGTCTTCCATTGTACCATACTATTAAGCTTGGTCAAACATCCCAAATGATGTGTGTCTATGTCAAATCATTCATAAAGGTTTGCAACAAATTGTGTCCAAGAAATATACCCTAGGTGTGAATTTTTACACCATTTCCACCATGGCCGATGTTCGAGATCCAAATAAAGGACAACAATACGAAGTTTGATAAAGTCATCAATGATTCTGTGGAATGAGAAATAATGTTCCATTTGAGTGACCCAACCTATGGGGTCCGAGCCATCAAACTTATTCACCTCAAATTTGGGAAGATGCAAGTCATGAGTAAGGGGGTTAGAATGAAAGGCCATGGAATGGAATGAGTGAATTCCCTCTTGTTGTGAAGGTTTTTTAGAGGAGATAGGAACCTAGGATTGGTGAACCAATGTTGTCAAGTCTTTCACATCTTCAAAGAGGGTGTCCAGTTGGGTGAGCTAGGAATTTATTGTAGCAATATTGGAATTAAGCTAAGTGATATATTTCTTGGTCTGGGTGGGATATTTATCTAGGGCAGTGAGGAGGTTGTCAAGGTCTTGGTTGAGGGTGGCTATCATGGAGAGAGGCTAACAAGAATTGGGTTGGTGGGTCCACGTAGAAAGGGTTGATGAGAGAGTGGTATCAATGTGATCAACACAAAAAGAGGAATCTAATGAGATGGGTTCCAAATAAAGGTGCCTAAGAGGGTGGGTGGGTCCACACAAGAAAAATTCTTATGAGAGAGTGGTATCACATCGATCAACTTGACAGGAGGAATTCAATAAGGGCGTTGATGGGACCACTATAATATTTTTATTTACTTATGTGGAGTTATACTCCCATCCAAATAATATTGTAGTGACATAATGTTCAAATTATTAATAGTTAAAATTGTGTAGGAATTTTTGTGGTCTGAATGCAGGAAGTAGGTTTGTGCACACTAGATGCGCAAAATTTCCACAATGTTTTTGTTTTGTTCTGTTTTGACATCAAGGGATAGGGTTTTGAGGCTTCCTATAGATAAGGGATTACCCTATGTTATAATTCTATTATATATCGATGAAATCCAACAATAGTACTCAGATAGGCCTTATTTACTAATGATGACTTTTATTACATAGATAAACATATTATTCTATCTACTTGAGGGGTTAGGGAGGTTAGGACCCTAATATATAATATTAATAAATTTGAGTTTTCTTAGCAACCATTGGTGTAATTTGGGTGCATGATTGGTGGAGGGGAACTCAATATAGATACCAAAAATTTGGAGGCCATCCTAAAGTGGTTAGTTCCTACTAATTTCACTGAATTTAGGAGATTTTTTGGGGCAACATAGTACCTACGGAAGTTCATAGAATTCTTTTTAGAGGTAGCTGCGCCATTCCATTGCCATAAAAACCAGTGGAAAGATTTTCCTATGGGGAAATAATCAAAATAAAACTTTCAATGAGATGAATCAAAATATCATTCAAGCACTAGTTCTTGCATTTCCTAACTTTCATAAGTCTTTCAAGTGGATATGCTATGGGAGAAGTCTTGATGCAAGGGCATAGGTTAGTATGTTATCATTCTGAAATGTTTCATGGGGGATCCTGAACTACCCTACCTATGATAAGGAACTCTATGCCCTATTTCAATATATGAAACTATCTGATGGGAAATAAAACCATTATCCACACTGATTACTAATCATTGCAATATTTGTAGTCCCAGAGTAAGATTTAGCAAACTAGACACTACAAGTGGATGGGGTTTTTGCAATAGTTTCATCTAGTCATAAAATATAAGAAGGGAAACACTAATAATATGGTAGACATGCTTTCAATGCCAACCACATCCAAGATTATAGATTTTGAAACTCTTATGCACATGGAGCCTTTTACCATGCATATACAAAGGCATACATAAAATATTGTTGGATTACTGAGAGGGGGGGTGAATCAGTAATAGAGAAATTTAATCCTTTTTCACCATAAAATGAAAGTGTTATATCAATGCAACAATATCATCCAATAGTTGCAGAATAAATAAACAATGAACAAATGAGCAATGACACACATACACAATACACCGGTGTTTTACGTGGAAACCCAAAGAGAGAGAAAAAAACATAATGCTTTTTCTTATATGTCTTCAAGAATTACATTCATTGGAAGCACCAACTTCCTTTGTTTTCCAGCTACAACTGGAAGGAGGCTCCAACCCCCTAGTTTCTCAGGCTACAAACTAAGGGAAGCTCCAGCTCCCCAATTACCTGGCTACAACCAGAAGGAGGCTACAACCCCCTATGTTCTCTGGCTACAATCGGAAGGTGGATACAACCACCTGTCCTTGCCTCGTCCAACTTCCCTGATGTATAAGTAGAATGATGGAACCACTATCACACTATCACTGTGAAATATACTGCTGTAAACCTGTACCAATCAACCTGCACCAAACAACCTGTACCAATAACCTGAACCATGCATCAACCTGTACATCAACCTGTACCATAAACACGTGCATCAAACATGCACCAACCTGTACCAAACAATCTATAATCAACTTGTACCATAAACAAGTGCATCAACCATGCACCAACATGTACCTCAACCTGTACCATGAACAAGTGCATCAACCATGCACCAAACCTGT
>SNQJ01S0151195.1:0-11899 GCA_010110895.2 Picea sitchensis
TTGACAACTATTTCTACCATCTAAAACGGGTAAGAGGGACAGTCTTTGGGGGAAGTGGCGGGGGACCGTCCCGTGATTTCGTTTGGGAGATCCCCTCTCTAACTACTTCTTATTGTGGTGAAGTGACGGGCTGACCTTGGAAGCTAGGCTGGGGACTCGTAGCCCCAGTATCTTGAGCACCGGACAGTTATTTGGTGGAGTTAGAAGTTGAGACACACATTTAGTTAGGGGGTGGGAATCTAAAATACTTAAGAAAGTACATTAGTTGCATAGATCACATTGTGTATGCTTGGGAAGTAGATGTATTGATAGGCCAACACACTTGTGATAATCTCATTGTTTCACTTATCTATTTGCAACTAATTGTCTTTATCTTTCATGTGAATATTTGTTTATCATTGACATATCTTATTGATTAAATATCTGTTGTGGTGTGGATAAAGTGAATGATTGAGTATCCCACTTGGGGAGGCATCCCTTGCTTTCATCCTTGAGTGGTTAGTTGCCAGTGAAGGCAGTCCAAGTGGAGTAAGTGCCACTTGGGGCATGCCTGGCCCTAGGGTGTGATTTGTTTATATCTTTTGTATATCTTGTATAACTTGTATCTATTTGATGTATCTTGGTAAATGATTTGTAAATCTTGTATAAATTCTCTAACACTTAATCATTCTTTTGTATAATCATAATCTTGGTTTGGGGTAGTTTAGTTGATTTGATTGTAATATTTCTTGTAATTGAACCACCCCAAAGCGGAGTTGATACCCAACCAGGCACTAGTCTTTGGTGGACTTAGGAAGAGTGCCTTACATTTAGACTTAGACTTGCACTTGCATTTACTACTTGTCATACTAGGCTAGTTTCCCCATAGCCTCTAATCAATTGAAATTAACTCCTAGAACACATAACAGAATTAACAGTAACTTAGGGACTACCCCCTTGGCTTCCCTAGGGTAAGCCCTAGAAGGGAAGAAGTTCCGATCAAGGGTAGCTTGATTAATGGTGAGACTTGTTGACATTGTATAGGGGGCACACTTGCTAAGTGTGAGGACTTAGCTCGCGTTGCAATTATTATGGAATGACAACGGACTCCATTAACCCATAGACCTTGATCTTAGACCTCAGCGTTGAAGTGAAAGTGATCAAAACAAACTCTCAAACCTTGCTAAATTGAAACCCTAACTAACTACTAACCCACAAAAGGCTAGCGTCACCCTTGGTTATTTCATCTTGGCCTTAACAATTTTCATTTATTAGGCAATTGGATGGTGTTTAAAACATTTATTGAATGAGGATTGATTGGATACATTGATTGCTACATCATCTTGGTATTTATTGGTGAAGTGATATTATTTCATTTGCTATATTAACAAACATTGACTTAGATCAATCTTTATTGTTATAATTGATTATTGATATCACATGGTCTTATGAAATTATAACCCATTGAATCATAGCTTGCATATATATTTGTTTGTTGTTGCTTTGGGGCGGGGTGTTCTTCTTTGGGCCTACACTTCATTGTGGGCACGTTTTGGCCCGAGACTATCTGTTTTTTGTGGTGACCTGTGAAGGGAGAACTTTCTTTGACTTTTAAACTTTTTGCCTCTTCAAAGAGCCAGTTACTGGGGACGTCTCTCTTGGGCCTAACCTCCCTAAAGGAAAGAACCTCCCCATGGTGGTGACATTGGGTGGGATAGTTTCTGTTACACCAGTTTGGCCTTCTACTTCAGCCATTTGACCTGGAACAAATGCGATAACACGGCTTATAAAAAATTATGCATGGTTGATTAAATTCAACATTGCTTCAGATTTGATGAAATTTGAGTTTTTTTAGAATTACCATACATGGTGATTAATAATGCAGCGGTCTTGTAAAGTAAATGATTAAACGTTGAACAAGTACAAAGCAATTCCACATGAAAGATCTAAACTATCGTTGAAACATTTTAAAGGGTTTTAGTGTAAGTCTTGTTAATTTCTAAACATAGCACCCGACAATTAATTCCAAGTAACCCTTGCTGTAAATTAACTCATTAAGTAAATTACTGTTAAAAGCATGATTGAGTTTTTAACGGAACATTACAACAAAAGCATAATAAGAAAACCAAACACATTGCACATGAAATTTTACGTTAAATCACTTACGGAAAAACCCTGAAGGAAAACCAGTTGGCAATACATGTGTTGATTTTATTAAATAAAACCCTGGGCTCTCGTCCTCAGGATAATGGCCCACCTGAGGAGAATACAAATCAACAAAGAACCAAGCCTTACAAACCTCAACATCAGTCCTTCGATCTTGTTGGTTAGCTTCTATCTTCCTTGCTACCCCTTTGTTCGTTTCCTTGGCCCCTGCCCATGCACATTTGGATGGAAGTCCTTCTCCACCCGACCAATGAGATATCACTCACTCAACCTGTGTGTCTCATCCTCTCACTTAGGTACCTTAACATTGAGGTTAATCCAAGACCCTAGATGCGAAATTGATGGGAGGGATGAGATTAGATCTACCTTCACTTTAGATCTAATGGCTAGGATTTAATTAACTCACTTAAGTTATAAATGCCAAAAACTTAGAATTTAGCTTAATTAATCTCCATTAATTCTAAAGGGTCATTCACTTTAATAATTTACTCAATTAAAGTAATTTCCCTAAGAGTCTTGGGGGTATTAGTGGCGACTTCCACATGCTAGACCTAGAAGCCAATGTGGAAGTACTTGTGCGATGCTAAATACATGAACACTCCCTCTGGTGAGCGAGGAAGTTACTTCTACCACTTGGAGGTGGTTCTATCTTCGCTACCAATTACGCTACCATGGCTGCTCTCCAATAAACCCGATTGGTTGCTCCCTCTAAAACAAAATCTATACTTAACATCTCACTCGGACCCTTCGTTGAAAACTTTTCTTTGATCATGCTCCTAGAAACCTCCTAATCTTGATCATCATGTATGGTCATCTCATGCCATGACTCCTTAATGGAACTTGGAGGACATGCCCACCTAAACCTAAAGAGTTCCTCACAGTACTCAACCCGGAGGTGCTCCTTATTCTCTATCACTTTGTTGCTTGCCATTGCTCGCATAGGTTGGCTCTTTAGCCTATACAAGTTACTCTCTCTAACTCCAGACAAGCATGGGTACCTCGACTAGATCCTTTGGGCTTTATAGATTTTTGTCCATCCCCACCGGAATAGTATGTCAAAGCCCTTCATCTCAATCGCTAAGACTCATAGCACATTCCTCCTGAGTTGGCAGCACCCATAACACGACCATCACTCTCAACATGCTTCCTGACTCCATATGGAATGGAAATGTCCCAGATCCCTTCCAGCACATACTTGGGTGCCCTCCACCCGAGTTCCACATAGATGTATGAGTTTGACTCTATGAAGCTCTCGAACAACTCTTGTGCTTGTTGATTTTTGTAGGTTAGTGGAGTATTCTCACATGACACTAGGTGTTGGGCATGTGAGAATCGTCGTGAACTGCTTGTTATCCACCGGGTTACTGTTGGATTTCCTGAATAGCCACCAAAGAATGAGCAAACAATGCTCATACATGCAAAATTGATTATTGAGGGCCACAGAAAGGGGCCTGTTTTCGTATTTCCACTGTTGTAATAGTGTTCTAAGTATGAGAGGATGTAAAGGGCTATTGGCCACCCTTGATGCAGGGTGGGCACATACTCAGTGTTTTTTACTTGTTATTATCTTTTCTTCTTACCTTGGTAAGAGGATTAAATAATTTCTTAGTTTTTTCACTCGAAAAAGACATGCTCCAAAGTAGGTATGTTTTGACAAGTAGGTCTTGGCATGGAAAATCAATGTCTAGTGTCGAGTGTATATAAGCTCATGCTAGAACATGAGTGGCGGGTTATTTGGAAATTCTGACTAAATTCGATAGGTTTTTTAAAGTTTTGGTGAATTAATTGAATTCCATAAAGGGGTAGATTTATTAATTACGGATCCAACTCAGGGTATGAAATGTAATCCCGGATGTCCTTAGGTGCCATATTTGCAGTCGTTTTTGTGTCCAGGGCATGGTGTAAACCCTATTTCCTATCTTTCGAGGAAAAAAAGCGATTATTATCGCTAAAGATTCGGTTCTACTCAAAAGAGCTGGAAAAGGGTAATTAATTGAAAAATTAAAACATTTGATTTAATTTTTTTTTGTTTATTCTTAATTGAATAAACATTAAAAAAGGGTCAATCTTTTAATGGGGGTCGACCTCCCTAGTTTATGGCCCACACCCCACTCACTCTTACCTTAGATTGCTCCCTCACTCATACGTTACCTACCCTCTTCACCATGCGTTGATTTATCCTACGTAAGCTACCCATCGTCGTCATCTCCACTAAATCGATTCCCTCTGGCGCCACTCTATTCACTCCCATGCGTGGCTTATACTCTCACTCATCCCTTTTATTACGCCTTCCCCCACGTAACTTCCTCATGCCTCTCCCTAAATTAACACCCCACCTCACTCATACGTAAGCCTCACTCCAAATTACACTCATACGTTGAGTCCCACTCCCATCCAAGCCTCCCTATCACTTTCGCCCTCATCTCCCCATTGTGATTCCCTTCCCATCGTTGACTCACTCCCTCACTCCGTAAGCTTCCACTCAGCCCCTACGTGATACCCTCCTATTTGCCACTCTTCAGCCCTCACTCATGCGCCCAATTCCAGCGCCCTCGTGTACACTTCCCTCCCTCCATCATTACTCCCTCCATTCCTTCCATCACTCCCTAGTATGCCATAGTCCCTCTCAGCTGCCCCCTTTACCTAACTACTCCCTTCCCTTGCCTATTTAAGGGGTTGGCCCTCTTGGTTTTTTAGTTGGAGTTTTGGGGGATGAAAGTATAGTGTGCCATTTGTAAATTTTTCTCACAAATTGAATAAAAGAAGAACTTTTGGAGCTCAATTTGGTGTACTATTCACGTGTGTGGATACAAATTGATGTCAAATCTATATCTATGAGGTGATACTTGTCTAAATTTTGCTATAAGTTTGTTAATATTATTGGCTTTCTAAGGGATGTTATCATCTTGAAAGAATGGGATTTATCCCCAACTACTGTTATTCCTATTTGCTCATTGACATTTAGAGATTTGATGTGTATGTGTGTTTTTCTTAACTAACATACTCTCAAGTTTCTTGTGTAGGTGACACCATTTATATTAACAAGTTTATGTGCAAGGTTTTTAGGACTTACAGGTTCATACCTTGAAGCCCGGTGAAGTAGTTTGTTTGCTTCCAACAACTTCAAGGGACTTGAAGAACTCAATTCCCTCCTTAGTTCATCGAGACTCCATTGCCCAAAGGGGTTTAAAGGGATACAATTTCCCTCTCTCTTCCTCTTTCTCAAGAAATTAAAAAAGCAACTTTGGTAACTTGTGGTTTTAGTTTATTTCTTAGATACATTTCAGATTTAAATCATTTATATCTAAGTAGTAAGCTGGCCAAAGATTAGATCTAGAAGTTATATTTCAAATTGGTTATCACAATCTAGATCTAGTTTCAAGAAAAGTCAAATTTTGAGCATTTTACTTCCAAATTTTAAAGGCTGAAATTTGATTTACTTCAATAGCTCTCAAAGTTATTTGGTAATTAAAGTACCTACGTGATGTTCTTGTTTCCATATGACAACAAAGACTCAAGAGCAAGCTCTGTTGGGTTCCTTAGTCAAATTTTACCGAAAATTGCTAAAATAACTTAGAATTTTTCAAAGTTTTCATGTAACCCAAGACACTTCTAAAAGTGTTTTGGGCGTCTTTATCCTTGTTTGCTTCTTTGTTTTATGCGGGGTTGGTGAGCGGATAGGAAGAGGAGTTCTTTGTCAGTTTTGAGTGAGGATTAGAACCATTAGGGACCCAGGAGGTATCATTCCTACCTACATAAAACTTTGAAAAACTTTGCAAAACTTTGTAAAGAACTTGTAGAGCCCACCTAATGAATATACAACTCTTAATAAACTTTTATAATAAAATCACTTAATAAAATAAAAGCGGGGCTACAAGCTCAGCTCTTTAAACAGAGTGGTGTTGTGGTGATTTTGTTATTTTTTGCACAAGTTGTTAGCTTAGATCTTTTTTCTTTCGTTTCTGCAAGTAAACCAATAATTGTTAGATTAGATTTAAATTTCAATACTTCAATTCGGCAAATAAAAGTCCCCTCGTGGAAGGCCTCCCGAGGGGCACGATTAGATTGGTTGACATAGTAATCAAATTCCACACTTTATTTTACGCATAAAATAAACCAGTTTCCCCTCGACTCGGTTTGTTCGACCCTTCGGTGCGAGCTCGTCTCGATCGGTAGATGCCAAGTTCATACATGTGAAATAGTCAGTTGATAGATTTAATTAGGAAAAACCAGGACATTTAATTTGATAATGCGGAAAAGCGCTTAGGTGGCCTTTGATGAGTAAGGTGGGCCCTCTCGGGACTCAGTTTCGCACTCGTTTTGGACATCCGACACTTTAAGTGGAGCTACTTGGTGAGACCATTTGGGTTTGGTAAGGTTCTCCGCAAGTTTTCCAAGCAAAGAATTAACCTCAAGGAGGCCCAAACCATTTCACTAATTGAACTTCAATTTACCCTTAATAAAACGCGCGAACTACATTGCCCACTCTCTTTAAGGTGCTTGGTCTCAATCATTTACAAACAACAAAGCCCGGGCTTCACATTTTCATAATTTGTTATATATTTGATGTAAATGCAACTTGCACCTAACAAGCGTTTCTTAGTATCCTTTTTGATGCAAGTTAATTTGATTATATATAAGTGGTGAATGAATGACATGTTTATTTTTAGGTTAATGGTTAATGGTTTGATGAGCAATAAACTCCTAGATTTCATTTTTCTTGTACTTAGCTTAAAACCTTAGTATATTTGTTAGGGACACCCCTTGGCTTCGCTAGGAGGTTGGCCCTAGACAGAGGAGTTGAGGATTAGGTGACAACACTTTGACTTGAGACTTGCCCCCAAAGCCACACCCGTTGGATTGAAGATTTCTTCCACGTCTCCCAAAGGTGTGTATAAGGCGGCAACAGGCACCACATCACATTTTCGGTTTGGGTGGAAACCCCCTTGGATTTAGTGGGGGTTGCATGGGTTTGGTGATAGGTTTTGCAGGTTTCAGTTGGAGGTTTCACACCCATAAGAAAGTCTAATTTTATGTTGACTTGTGGAGGGAATTGATACCTAAGGATTGTATATAAAGGAGAGAGTTCATTGTGACATTTTCATAGTTCGCTAGGAGTTGGCCTAGACGGAGGAGTTGAGGATTAGGTGACAGCACCTTAACTCTCACTTGCCCCCAAGGACACACCGAGTGGATTGAAGATTTCTTCCACGTCTCCCAAAGGTGTGTATAAGGCGGCAACAGGCACCACATCACATTTTCGGTTTGGTGGAAACCCCCTTGGATTTGAGTGGGGGTTTCATGGGTTTGGTGATGGGTTTTGCGGGTTTCAGTTGAGGCTTCACACCCACAAGAAAGTCTAATTTTATGTTGACTTGTGGAGGGGCTTCTATGATGACCCCTAAGGATTGTATATAAAGGAGAGAGTTCATTGTGACATTTCATAGTGTAGAATGTGTGGAAACATGATGAAGCTAGCATAAGTGAGTCTGCACTTGTGCTAGCAGGCTTGGTGATTTCAGCAAAGGGAAATTATGCATGGTGGCAAATCTGGCCTAGGAGAGCGGAAACCGAAGAGAGCGAATTGTACGGAGGTGTCTGTACAAGTTCTTTGTACTTGTACGCGGATTGCAATGGGAGGAATCACGTAAATACGCAGGTTACATGTAGGCACAGTCGCGTATGTACACAGGTTGTTGGAAAGTAAATCGCCTATATGCGGGTTGCAGTGGAGCAAATTGCGTATGTACGTGGGTTGAAGTAAGGTGAATTGCGTACATTCGTACAAGGTCTTCTGGGCAGGAGCAGGTCCGTACAGGCTGATGAGGTAACATCAGCAGGGCATACAAGTGGTCTACAGCAGATTTGTGGGCAGAGGAAATTTCCAGGTTTGGTTTTCTTGTTTTAAGAGGACAAGGTTGTTCTCAGATTCTTGTTATTGGAGGACAAGGTTGTCCTTAGATTTTGGTGAAATTGTATTGGTTGGGAGGGTTAGTTTTCCCCTCAGAATATTTGAGTTTGATAAAGTTACAGAACATAAATTTGTGTCTCATGTGTTGATGATTCATCTTTGATCTTGTTGTTTCTGCTGCATATGTTTTCAGTCAATAATTTCAGTGTAAAATTGTTCAGTAATAACAACTAGGGTTTTACTGTTAGATCACTAGGAAGCAATTTTCAGATTAGAAATTAGTCACATAGAGTTGCATGTGAAAATTGACATGGTAGAGCTTGAGATTTGAAGAGGAGGGGATCATCTTGAGACACTTTCTTGGCTACAACACTGGAAGTGTGTTGTTCTTGTTCTTGTTTCGGACAAGTCACAAGTGACATCTCTAAGAGGGAGCTGTAGCAGTGTTCAGGAGTTAGTTTTGAGAGGGAGCTACAGTGACGGTTGCAGGTAGCATCAGGTTAGATGGTCTTTGGTTTGAGACATGGAGTAGACCATCCAGACGAGGAGTTGTGGCCTATTGCAGCTTGGTGGTGTGGTAGGTTGGGAGTTTTGGTGGATTGGTGGAGAGCTCGGTTGGCAGCAGTACGTTGTGTGGTGGGTTGTCAACTCTGAGGATCGACTTCCAATGGCTTGTCATAGTGAATTGCGATGGGTGCAGCTCGGGTGCTTTGGCACAGATGAGATGGCTTCGTGTGGATGACAGGTTGACGAGATAGAGTCTTCATCGGGCCAAAGAGGTGCACATTGTCGAGGTATGGCAATGTATGTGGTATTTGACCCAGGAGGATGATGACACTTGCAAAGATGAGTTGCAGAGGTCTAGAGTGGACTAGACTGAGTGTCCAACTATAGCTTGGGACTGTTTCAGACGAGGACACAGGATCAATTGTAGCATGCGTAGACACTGGGAGGTCTTCTTAGGTCTTGGGAACTATTTGTGCAGGGGATCTGTGCACGAGAGACGTTGCTAGGCTGTCACCAGACACGTGGACATCGGACATGGAGGACACAAAAACACGAGTATCTGACACGGGCACGACGACCCCCGGAAACAGGGCACAGGGGACACGTTATAAATATATATATAATTATTTATATATTAAATTATGAATTACACATACAAAAATGAAATAATTAATAAAACTGTAAACATTTACATGAATGATGATGATGATACAAATTCATTATTCAATCATACAACTAGTACTAAGTTCTAACTTAGTTACTAACATCAATGATGAATCATGATAAATATTAAAATCATAATGACAAACATTGAAATTTGAAACACACAAGAAATTCAAACCATAAATTGCAGTTTTCTCATTAAGTCATCAATATCAAAATGTGTTACATAGACACCGACTCATGAGTCACTGCTACAAGCTACAACCTGCAGCCTACAAGCTACTATAGGTGGGAATGCCTCTGGAAAATACAAAATAAGGTAGAACTAGATACTAGAACCATAGATGGAAGAATCCCATAGCACAAGACTGTCTCTGGTCACTGTCAGTAGTCCTCTGGCTCCATGTCATCATCATCAAAATCAATGTCATCGCCAATGCTCTCTCTTCCAATCTTCGGCTTCTCTACATGATCATCCAATCCAATCTGTGGAACTAGATCTGTTGCTGTGGAGGACGATCCCTCAAGAGGAATATCATCCTCAAAAGTGATCGACTCTAGCACTGGGTCATTAAGATCCATGTTGGCCAATGCCAACTCAACACTGTCGTCCAAACCCATATCATCAGGAAACACATCCCACATCTTTGTCTTTCCCTTCACCCACTCCCCCCTCTGCCTGTAAATAAGATGGAGGTTGGTGTGCACATACACCATTGACTCTGCCTTGGACTGCTCAAGCCTGCTCTTCTTCAAACTGTACAAATTCCCATATGTGCTCCAATTCCTCTCACAACAAGAGGATGAAGTAACCTGAGAGGATCCTCATGGCTAACTCTTGTAGAGGAAGGCATGCTGCCCCATGAGTTTCCCACCAAGCATGGGGCTTCTTAGCTCCCCTGTCTCTAAGCACATCATAGCTAGAAAATCTCCTGCTGGTAGTGGAAAAATCTATAAATCCTACCTCCACCTCATCAAAGGATGCTCTATCCTGATATAGCCGTCCAATGCTTCCTTCCTCTCTTCTGAAAGCTCATTATCCATGTGAGGTGGGAATCTGAGTGAAGTCCCACCATTGAGCCACCCACTGCTGTAGTATTTGGGATTCAATGAGTGAGCCAAGCAATGCAAAGGTGTGCAATTCTTATTCCACTTGCTGATAAGAATATCCTGTATGGTGGTGAAAAAGATCTCTGCTGGTGTCCCATACTCAGGGGACTCATTCTGTAAAATAATGGTCCTCATGGACTCAATCATGGAATCCAAACCCTCATAAACCTCTTCTAGGATGGGCTTGTCCATATTTGCAAATCGTAACAAAGAGATGATAGGGTCCATGATCTTAATGGTAAGATCTACCCTCTCTCACCAAGCATCATCTAACACTGTATCCTTGACCTTTTTTGAAGAAGCTTAATCCGTCTTTCTCCAAAAAGACCAAAACTCTAAAATAACCATGGACCCAAGAGTGGCCTTGACCTCCCTCAACCTCTTAAGCATGATGATTGAGGAGGAAAACCGCGTATCTGCAACCATCAACAATGATAGTTGTGTGTACTTTTTATAGATTGTGAGGGCATTGTATGGTTTTGTACAAAATTGCGGATATGACGTGCATCCTCAACAAGACTTCCGATCCATGTCACATCTAAAGCAATGGATTTAAGTGCTAAATTCAAGGAATGAATAATGCAAGGTGTCCAAAATATTTGTGGATATTTAAGCTTTCACAACCATGCCAACAACCTTGCAAACAGGTGCATTATCTGTAATAATTTGCACACAAGAATCAACACTCACATCTTTAATAACTTTAATGAACAACTCACCCATATATTGTGCATCCTTGTATTTTCCAATAGCATCCACCGCTTTCAAGAAAACTGGTCCATTCAAGGAAGACACCATGAAGTTGATGAGTGGATGGCGTGTTGCATTTGTCCATCCATCTGAAACAATACTAATACCAGATGAGGGTCAAGCTGCTTTAATAGGCTCTAGCATTTTATCCACCTGCCTCTCTGCCTTAACCAACAATGTGGTTCTAAGCCTCTCTAAACTAGGAGGCATGTACCCTGCTGGAGCCCCTTGAGTTAGACCTCGACACATCTCAATAAACAAAGGAGACCATGCAACATTAAATGAGATGAAGTTGAGATAGAAAATAAACCCAATGGTAAGATCCAACTTGTTGAGATTTGTGTACCTTGGGAAGTGGTCCCCTTGTGTTTGTGAGCTTCTAAACACAAGTGGGAAGTACTATGTACCATGTGCCTTGTACTTTATGTCTAATTTCACTTTGACTTAGGAGATTGAAGTCAAAAATGAAATTTGGTCATTTTAGCCTAAATGACTATTAATTCACTTTGTGGGTGAATTAGGGGACATAAAGTGAACTTAGGGAACTTAACCCAAAGTGGGTTTGTGAGTGAAATTATTGTGTGATGATCTCAACCTTTGATTAGAGATGAGATGGGATGATCTCATCCACTGATCTTTTAGGTTTCCTTATGGAGGTTCAAGAGGGGCGCATAGGGCAAGGAGAGGCTCATTCACTCTTATGTTCGCTTGGAGAGTTTGAGAGAGAGCATTGGGGAGAGGATGGTGGCTATGGTTGAGGAAAGCTTGGGTGCCTCCTTTCATGGAGGTTCCATGGAGGCTTATGTTGAGTTT
>SNQJ01S0151195.1:11949-23189 GCA_010110895.2 Picea sitchensis
CTTTGTGTCTAATTTCACTTTGACTTAGGAGATTTAAGTCAAAAGTGAAATTTTGTCATTTATGCCTAAAATGACTATTAATTCACTTTGTGGGTGAATTAGAGACATAAAGTGAACTTAGGGAACTTAACCCAAAGTGGATTATTGAGTGAGATTCTTTTGGAGAGATATCAACCTTTGATTAGATGGCAGATGGGATGATCTCAACCATCCAATACTTAGGTTTTCTTATGGAGGTTCAAGAGGGGCGCAAAGGGAAAAGGAGAGCTCATTCACTCATTTTCTCACTTGGAGAGTTTGAGAGAGAGCTTGGAGATGAGGTTTGTTGCATGAGGTTAGGATAGCTTGGGCGCATGCTTTCATGGAGGGAGGCATCTGGCTTGGAGCTTGGTTTAATTATTGAGGAGCTTTCATTGTTGTGGAGGGCGCACTTGTTGAGGAAGGTGCAACAGCAGTGGGGAGGTCTTACACCTGTCAGATTACAGTGGGATCAGTTTCAGAGGGAGGCCACACATCAAAGCTTCATTCCTGTGGAGGGGTTTTCCATTTTGAGCTCACAGTTTGCATCTGGAGCAGTTTTGGTGGTTTTGAGAGCATTTATGGGGGGCGCTTGGACTTGTATTTCAGCTTGGATCAAGCTACTATTGTATCAAGTTCATTTATATTTTGTACTTGTTGTATTCCACCACTCACTTTCCTCATATATAGACATATATCCCAAACTGGTTTTCCCTGGGGGGGTTTTATCCAGGGTCATGTTGACCAAAAATACCTGTGTACAAAATGATGCGTGTTAGTCTTTTAGATCTGCTTGTTTTCAGCTGTAAAGATCACTAGGTGTGTTGTATTTATTTTAGTATGCATGTTCTAACTTTTGGTTACTAAAACTACATGCTAGAGCACCTAAAATTGCAAGTACAACCGTAACAAATCAGTAAGAAGTTCCTGAAGTGTTGGCTGTCCTAAAATAGTAACAAAACATTTACATAACAGGTGAAACTTAGAGCCAATCTGTGGTCAAAGACAAACCCAGTTGGCAGCTTGATAGGACCTGGAAAATCTTCATGGTATCAGAGGTGAGGTGGCTGATTTTTGAGCACTTTGGACAACACATGTGTTGGCTGTCATATACATCTTCTTGACAGATTTTTGTGGACAACCATTGACTCATTCAATGGTTGTTAGTGGGCAGATTTTTGTAGAGGACAATTGGGCAGTTTTGACAGTTTGTCGTCAGTCTCTTTTCACACCTACGGAGTAGGAGTGAGGCCGATTTGACTCGACCTCTTTTCACACCTATTTTGCTAGGAGTGAGGTTGGAGTTCGCTTGCCTCTTTTCACACCTGTGTTGACAAGAGTGAGGCAACATTCCTTTGCAGTTTGAACATCAGTTGGGAGTGCAGTTTGGTAGACATGTCAGCATCTCAGATGTGTGTTGAGGACAGGCTAGCTGGGGCTAGCAATTGGTCGCCTTGGAAGGCCAGGATGGTCTTTGTCTTAGAGGACCTTGAACTATGGGACATAGTTGAGGCGCCTATTCCTGTTCTTCTTGTTACTGCCCCCATCTTGTTGGCAGAGTTCAGGAAGAGGAACAACAAGGAAAAGAGGACCATTTGTGATGCAGTTCGTGATCATATCATACCCCATTTGATTGGGAAGACTTATACATACGAGATGTGGACATCTCTATGTAAGTTGTATGAGAGCTCCAATGAGAACCGGAAGATGGTTCTTCATGACCGACTCAAGGGCATTCGCATGCTCAAGGATGAGTCGGTGACTTCATTCCTTGGTTGCTACACTMAGATCAAAGACGAGCTTGGAGTCGTCGGAGAGGTGGTGGATCCTAACTCTTTGGTGAGGCAAGCTATGAATAGCTTCACCAAACCGTGGGGTCCATTTGTTCGAGGCATTGTTGCCAGGGAGGTCATGCCTACATGGGAGAGGATGTGGGATGACTTCGTCCAGGAGGAGATTAGACTTGTGGTAGAAGCCTCTGGATAGCAGCAACAATAGATTGGTCAGGGTGATGAGGATCTTGCTCTTTGGACAAAGGGCAAGAAGAAGGCCGATCGTGGGGGTCGGCAGGGTCCCAAGTTTGGGGCCTTGTTATCCCCCACTTTTAGGGATAACTAGGAGATCATGTCTCGAGGCCCACAGGTCCTAGACATGGAGTACCGAGAGCCAGATCGACTTGAGCATGGCCTTGGAGGGCCCATCTTTTCTCCCTTTCAGCGCCTCCACTTTGTCAGCAGCAACAACATCCATCACCTTCGGCTTGGTCCTGTATCAGAGATGGTTCTTGCTCCATGAGGTAATGAGTTCGGGTATCATGGTATGTGTCACTCTGATCCTCAAAACCTTTGAATATGTGCATTTATTCCTTTTGTTTCTAGCAAATGCTTGGATCTTATACTTGTCCACTTGACCATGTCTGGGGGGAATGCCCATAGGTTTTGAGTTGCCACTGGGGGGATTTCTGAAAAGTCATCGTCCGCTCCCGTCATATTACCACTTTTTCATCTTGCTTCTCGCTCATCCACCCCATTACACTGGTTCAGGCATTGGGTTGGCCAATTATATAAGGTTTGCAACTTGCCTTGTGGGAAGAAGGGGCTAAAGGCCCAGAAGGTAAAAGTAGTTGGCAAAAGATAAAAGCCTAAAAATAAAACCTCGAGATGCTTCGCCCAGGGATCCTCGAGAAAGCAGTAAAAGCTTCTCAGTAAGAAACAAGAGGGACCCATAACAAATAATAAAACAAGACCTAGTCAGAGGATAGGGGGTCTGATCACGAGCCATCCTATTAGGTCCACGGGTACCTAGCAGTATGACACTACTAGCAGCTGGTTACCACGTCAGGGTAGTGGCTCTTGTTTGCCAACCTTCTCATTTTTGTGAAAGTACTTGTGGGTAACATTGCCACCACCGGTCACCACGCCAGGGCAGTGTCCCTTGATTAGCTTCTTGAAGAAAAAACAATAAAGAATAAAGAATAAAAGGCATAAATGGGCTTGTAAACATTTTCATCTAGGACAGGTGCAACTCGCCTTCTACAAAGGCACCCACAGGTAAGCCCTGCATTTCCCTGCTTTCACTGCACCCCTTGTCAGGACATCCCTTATCCATCTCACCCATTTACATGACTTGGATTTAATCTCTTTCGGAAACATCCCTTTTCTAGTGGACACTAGCCCAATAGGACGCCCTGTCACCTCCTCGAAACTTGTATTGCATATTTGTATAATGTCTTTGAGCACTTGACTGGGGTAAAAGGGGTTTTATGCACATGTTTAATAATATTGATGATGAGTTGTGATTGACATTGCTATGATCCCTGTGACTTATGAGCCCATGGAGGGCGTAGCTGTTGACGTGCAGGATCATGCCCAACGAACAGGTATCACATTGGACAAGTACACATGGGGAGATGATTAGTTCAGACCTCCATGGGGCTGAAGAGCCCACCAGATGGATGCTGAGACCCCAACAGGGGGTAGAGACAGGACAAAGGGGTTTACATCGGAGAAGAGTAGGACGTTCCACAGAGGCACCCTGGCAGAGCCTTACCTAGTGGTGGTTGTGCCCTCTTCATTGGAATGTTGGCCTTGGAAGGCCCAGGATGTCACCTAGGAGGCTCATGACGTCATCCAACTTCATGGACTTTTTGGGAGACAGTCATGACAGTTTGGCACATGTGGCAGGTTGGAGAAGCCCAGGGAGGGCTAACGTTTTGCTCCAGGAGGTTGCATTTTCCCTAGAAAGGACTAACGTCACCCTAGAAGGGGCATGACGTCTTGCTTTTGCTTGATTAGGGTTTTAATTTATGACATTTAATGTAAAACAATATTATTGTGTATTTTGGCCTTGTCGAGCTTTTGATGACCTAAAATTTAATTAAGGTCATTGGTATGGTATATATTGAGGGTTTTCACTCTCATATTTTGATCATCTTTGACTCACATTAGTGAGTTCTGAAATTTGCGCCCTATTCTAGGGTTTTGGCTGAAATTTTGAGGCGCACTTGTTGAAGGAAGACTTTTCTTAGCATTTTTGGCAATTCTTCTTGGTGGAAGGTTTACAACTAGGGTTTGGCTACTTGAATGAATGGTTTATGTAAGTGAATTTCTGCAACACTTCTTGATTGAATGGTTATAGTATTATTTACTTGCATTTGTTATTATAATTTGCTGCATTAAAATCCTAGGTGACAAGCACATGCAAAGGTCCTTGTTTCATGTCCCTACCAAGTTAAGAGCTATTTTGATTTGCTGAAGTAAGATAGAGCCTTGCCATAGCAACACTCTATCTCCACTCTTCTAGCTAGCCGTTTTTTCCTTGTCATTGAGCTAAGAAGGAGGAAAACGCATCAAGGCCTAGGGTTTCTACACCTTAATGAGCCGTTTTCCCCTAGGGTTTGTTTGATGAAGCCTTGCCTTAGAAACACTTCACCTTCTAACTCTCTTGTCTTTAGCCCTATAACCTCTTGCTTAAGCTGGCCGATTTCATCTTGCCAATAAGCTAAAGAAGGAGGAGAAAGCACTAAGGCCTAGGGTTTCTACACCGTAGTGAGCCTTTCTCCCCTAGGGTTTCATTGTTGAGGCCTTGCTATAGCAACACCTCAACATCCAACCCTCTTGTCTTTCGTTTTATCATTAACATTTAGTACTTCAACCTTTGCAGCCTCTTTTGACTCCATTTGCCCTAGTAGCGCACTGGTCTAAGACCTCTTGTATTGAGTACCTTGATCACAAACAATCTCTAAACATTCTTGAACAACCTCTAACTATTTCTAACCCTAGCCTAGAACTAATCTTACTAACCCTATTGCTGCCACCACCTTTTATGCTAYAAACACCTTTATGCAGCATTCGTTTTACCTTTAAAGCAATTGAATGATTGGTTAAGGCATCGTTTCTAAAGTGTTGATTTGTTACATTGATTGCCACTCATCATTAGAGTTTCTTTAGCATTTATTGTGAAGTGATATTGTAATAATTGCTATTGTATAAACATTGATTTACTTCGTCAATATTATTGCCCAATTGCTTATTATCAGAAAGTCATTGATTATATGAAGTACTGACCAACAAGTAAACTTGCACATGTATAGTTTCTTTGTTGCTTTGTCTTGGGCAGGTACACTTCTTGGTTACTATTTCCGGTTATCTTTTATCTTTATTGGCCATTAAGCCGGACTTTCTGATCAGGTGGTGACTTGTGAGGGGGAAATTATCACTTAGCCTTTAAGCCTTTGCCTTCTTAAAACCCCAGGTTACCGGGGACGTCTCCCCTGGGCCTTACCTCCCTAAATAGAAAGAGCCATCCCATTGAGGTGACAGTGGTGGGATAGTCTCAGTTTCGCCAGTTTGACCTTCTTCCATCCGTCTTTAGCCTTAACTACAAACTGTGCGATAACAGGCCCCACCACAGGGGAGTGGAGGAGAGAGCAGCAGTGGTCAGAAGAGAGATATGAACAAAATGAAGTGCTTTGTTTGTAAGAAGTTCGGGCACTATGTTGGACAGTGCCCCAACAGGAAGAAGAAGAGGGGTGGTACCGGAGCTACAACAGAGGAGGCAGAGTTTTAGACACAGTTTCAGAGAGAGTGTGCTTTCCTCATATGCTGCACTTCAGTTGAGACAACACCCAGTATCTGGTATATTGACAGCGGGGCTTCAAGCCATATGACTGGAGTCAGAGAGCATTTGACTGATCTCAGAGACACTAAGGTCAGTATAGAGATTGCTCTTGGAGATGACACATTATTCAGAGTTGTTGGGATTGGCATAGTTACCTTTCAGAGAGATAACATGCCACCTATATTGTTCGGGCACGTTCTCTATGTCCCTGGGCTGAAGAAGAATTTGATTTCGGTTTCCACCCTCCAGGATAGAGGTCTTGAGGTGACTTTCAGAGGCACCAAGGTACTCATTCATCCTCGGGGGTTTTCACTTACCTCAAGACAAGTGATTAGAGTGAGGGATGGGAAACTGTTCAGATTGCTTTTTCAGCCTCTTCATGCATTGGCAGTGAGCAGTGACAACAACAAACAAATATGTAAGTTATGGCATCGTAGGATGGCCCACCTACATCATGGAGCTCTCGAAGGACTGAGAGAGGTTGTGACCGGAGTGCCACAGATCAGTATAGAGCATCAGGATGTTTGTAGAGGGTGTGCGCTTGGTAAGTTTACCAAGGCCTCATTCCCTAGCAGTGACACCAGGTCAGCTGGGATACTGGATTTAGTACACACGGACGTGTGTGGGCCCATGTTTGAGAGGTCCTTGAGTGGTTGTGAGTACTATCTCACATTTATTGATGACTACTCAAGGAAGACTTGGATCTATTTCCTGAAGGCCAAGAGTGAGGTCTTCACACGTTTCCAAGAGTTCAGAGCTCTTGTGGAGAACCAATCTGGAAAGAGGATCAAAGTCTTGCGGTCGGAGAACGGGGGAGAGTATTCCTTGGGACAATTTGTAGACTTCTGTGCCCAGCATGGCATTAGAAGACATATGACTGTACTATACAACCCCCAATAGAACGTGGTTGTCGAGAGGAAGAATCGGGCTATTATCGGTGTAGCGAGATCCATGCTGCACGATCATAGTTTGCTTTTGTACTTATGGGCAGAGGCATGTGCTATTGCAGTTTACCTGCAGAACAGGAGCCCCCACAGGATATTGGGAAGATGACTCCTGAGGAGGCCTTCACTGATAGGAGGCTCGATGTCGAGCACATCAGGATCTTTGGGTGCTTGACCTTTTCTCATGTCTCCTTGGAGAGGAGGACAAAGCTAGACCCCACAACCCAGCAGGTGATTCTAGTTGGATATTGAGAGGTGTCCAAAGCCTATCGCATCTACATTCTGCCACTTAGGAGAGTGGTGGTGAGCAGAGATGTTAGATTTGAGGAGGATAGGGCTTTTCAAAGATCTCTGGAGTCGAGAGTCAGAGTTGAGGAATGGCAAGCAGAGAGGTAGTGATGATGAGAACCTGGCCCTAGCTGCAAATTCTAGGAAGGGCAAAGGAAAAGGTTCCATAGCGGGAGAAGCATCTCCAGAGTAGTGGAAGAAGAAGGACCTTAGCAAGGTCAGGTGCTTTTCTTGTCATAAGCTTGGCCACTATGCTTCACAATGTCCACGACGGAAGAAAGGGAAGCAACATGCATCATCATCAGAGGTGGATGAGGTTGCAGAAAGGCTTCAAAGGGAGTTCTTATTGGTCTCCTCCCTTTCTGGTATAGTTTTCAATAGTGGGACTTGGTTGGTGGATAGTGGAGCTTCTCGTCATATGACAAGATCATAGGAGTCACTCACCAGTTTGGCAGAGGAGGACTCAAGATTGCAGGTGGAGCTTGGTGACAATGCCAAGTATGCAGTCGAGGGAGTTGGGATAGCTTCATTTCAGCTGATGTTCGGGAAGCCTCTTTGGATGAGTGATGTGTTGTGTGTCGGGGTTGAAGAAGAACCTACTTTCTATCTCAGCTATGGAGGAGAGAGGGTATGTAGTGGCATTCTTAGGTGGACAGGTTCTTGCATGGCTGAGAGGATTGAGAATTAACTTAGCAGAGGTCATTGGTGTTCGTGATGGTGGTCTTTACAGGTTGACAGGATAGCCAGCCCAGGCCTTGTACATGACAGTGATAGTCTATGTGAGCTTTGGCACAAGAGATTGGGACACTTGCATTACAGGGCTTTGCCAGTGTTGAGGAGGATGGTTACATGTCTTCCAGAGTTTGGAGCAGAGCACCAGGGTGTATGTAGGGGTTGTGCACTTGGAAAGAATGCCAAGGCTGCTTTTCTGAGCAGTGATAGTAGGTCCAAGCGGATCTTGGATCTAGTACATTTAGATGTGTGTGGACCAATGCCAGTTCCATCTTCGAGTGGTTACTTGTATTATGTGACCTTAATTGATGATTATTCCAGGAGGACATGGATCTTCTTCATGAAGACCAAGGATGAGGTCTTCAGTTGATTCAAGGAGTTTAGGGCTCGGGTGGAGAATCAGACAGGCAAGAAGATCAACGTCTTGAGGTCAGATAACAGGGGCGAGTATACCTCCAACAACTTCAGGGGTTTCTACAAGGAGGGAGGGATCAGGAGGGAGCTGACAATGCCCTTTCAACCCACAACAGAATGGGGTTGCAGAGAGGAAGAATCGGACCATAGTTGAGGCTGCCAGGGCGATGTTGCATGACCATGATCTACCTATGTTGCTTTGGGAAGAGGCGTGTAACACGACAGTCTATGTTCAGAACAAGAGTCCTCATAGGATCTTGGAGGACAAGACTATTGAGGAGGAATTCAAAAGAGTAAGAGCAGAGATAGGGCATTTGAGGATCTTTGGTTGTCCAGTTTACATCCATGTTCCTAAGGAGAAGAGGACGAAGTTAGAACCTTTTGGGAGGAAGGACATGTTTGTGGGATGCAACGAGACTTCGAAGGCCTACCGGATCTACATTCCAGGACAACAGTAGATTGAGGTTAGTCAAGAAGTTAGGTTTGAGGAGATGGCTTTCAGGAAGTCTCGAGAGGCCACAACAGAGATAGATGGTGAGGACCATGAGACTTCGAAGGTTGAGGAGAGTACATGTCCATCCCGTACAAGGGTTTAGTCTTCAGACCAGGAGGAGTCAATGGATCCAGTGGACCCTCCTAGTGATGAGGACATGAAGCCTAGATGGTTTTAAAATACTTTGAGAGATGCATAGAGGCATGCGACACCCAGGGGCACTTTCAGGGAGTGCAGGCCTCCGCAAAGGTTTTTGAGTTATGTGGCACTTATGAGTAGCATCATTGATTTTGAGCCTTCCAGTTCTGAGGAGGCAGGAGACCAGCAGGTATGGAAGGATGTCATGATGGAGTATCAGTCCATCATGAAGAATGATGCGTGGGACATAGTTCCGAGACCAGAAGGGAAGTTTGTGGTGACTTCCAAGTGGATCTATAAGATCAAGCATGCTACAGATGGTAGCATCGAGAAGTACAAGGCGAGGTTCGTGGCGAGAGGGTTCTCCCAGAAAGAGGGAGTGGACTATGAGGAGACCTTTTCTCTAGTCGCCAAGTATACTTCTATCAGGGATGTTATTTCTCTTTCTTCGGTTATGGGGCGGAGGATACATCAGATGGATGTGAAGACAACATTTCTCAATGGTGTGATTGAGGAAGAGGTGTACCTAGAGAAACCTCAGGGCTTTGAGGTACGTGGGAGGGAGTCCCATGTTTGCAGGTTGAAGAAAGATTTGTACGGACTTAAGTAGGCACCTAGGGCATGATACTCGAGGATCAACAGGTATTTGCAGAGAACGGGCTTCACCAAGACTGAAGCGGATCCCAACCTATATCTCATACATGTTGGTGAGGATCCTCTTATATTGGTGATGTATGTTGATGATTTGTTCCTCATAGGAGCAAAGAAGCTCATTGCCAATTGCAAGAGGGATTTGGCTTCGGAGTTTGAGATGAAGGATATTGGATTGATGCATTACTTCTTGGGATTGGAGGTGTGGCAGCAGTTGGGCGAGATCTTCCTCGGATAGGGGAAGTATGCAGTTGAGATGCTAAGGAGGTTCAGGATGATGGATTGTAAGTCCATGACTACACCTATGATCACCAATCTGAAGAAGCTGAGGGCTTTGGATTTAGATTTGGTGGATCCCACAATGTACATGCAGTTAATTGGTTCGTTGATGTATGTGGTCAACACCAAGTCGAATATTTGCTTTGTTGTCAACACCTTGAGCCAGTTCATGGTTGAGCCGAGGTAGGTGCATTGGGTAGTAGCGAAGCATGTGCTCAGGTATCTTTGGGGTACAATTGGATTTGGTTTGAGATATGTTGGGGGTGATGGAGTGAGGCTGCATGGATATTCAGACTCAGATTGGGCAGTTAGTGTAGTTGACAGTAAGAGCACTTCTGGTGGTTGCTTCAACCTGGGATCAATAGCGGTTTGTTGGTTCAGTAGGAAACAAACTTCCGTGGCACTCAGTTCAATAGAGGCAAAGTATATGGCATCTATTTTGGCGAGTTGTGAGGCTATTTGGCTTTGCAAGCTTCTTGCAGGGTTATTTGGTCATGTGTTGGAGCCTACGACGATTTACTGTGACAATCAGAGTTGTATCAAACTCTTAGAGAATCCAGTGTTTCATGACAGGTCGAAACACATTGAGATCAGATACCACTTCATCAGAGACAGGTGCAGAAGGGAGTTGTGAAGCTCTAGTACATTTCCACAAATGAACATATTGCAGATATTCTCGCCAAACCCCTAGTGAAGGGGAAGTTTGTCTACATCAGAGACAAGCTAGGAGTGGTGGAAAATACCTCCCTTGCTAAGAGGGAGTGTTGATGTTTTTGTAACATCGGGGAGGTATTCTCACATTGACCTTGGTGTTGGGCATGTGGAAATCTTTGTTGGCACTCACATTGCTTTTTTATTTTGTGAAAACCCCTTTTATGTAGAGTTGGGGCTTGGCACCCACTTGGAGGAATAAACAATTCTAATTTAACGTTGAGTTTAGTAGGGGCTTCTAAACTCACTTTTAGACTCATATAAAAGGAGAGGCAATGTGAGGAGGCACCACACATCTATTTTTTTTGTCATTATGTGTTTGGCATGAGTGAGTGAGCACTCCTGCCAAAGGGGATTGAGGAGGAAAATTTCAGCAAGGAGGATTTTCACTTTGGTAAATCTGGTCTAGGGTTTTTGGTATTTCTTTTCTCATTTTTTAGCCAAGGAGGAGGAGCCACACGTGTGAGAGAGAGGAGAGGCCGCACGTGTGAGGTTGTATGATGCATTAATTGCAGGTCGTACCCAGTGTTTTAAAAACCGTTGAACCGAAACCGAAACCGGCTGGTTTGACTGGTTCAAACCGGTCAATAAACCGAACTGGTCGGCCGGTTTATGACCAAACCGGCCTGTTTATGACCAAACCGACCGGTTTGGTCCCAGAAACCTAAAACCCTCTAAAACCCCCTAAAACCTAAAACATAAGTAACATAGAAGTACATGGCTCATCTTTTCTCATGCAAGTTGGAGTTGTAAGGTGTTTTGGTGTGCAGCTGAGGGTAGTAATTAAGTTACATTCTCCTTTATCTTTCGTTTTCATCCTTTTACTTAAATTTTTAACATTACCATTAATTGTTTCAGGATGTTTGAGAGTGGTTCCAACCTCATTGGACTTCATATGGAGAAAGTAAAATTTTAGGTCCCATTCAAAATTCAGCAGACTTAACAGTTTTCAG
>SNQJ01S0151196.1:1145-21434 GCA_010110895.2 Picea sitchensis
GGGAAAGTGGGTGAATAAAGTGATTTTATCTCCACCGTTGATCTCATCTAATCTCAACCGTTAGATGAGATGACTCTTGAGATTCCCTCATGAGGTCGACTAGGGTAGGAGGGCACACCCATTCTTGAGTAGTTGAATCATTTTTTAGAGAGCAAGAGGAGGAGGTCGAGCTTGAGAAAGAGAGGAGGCATTTGCAGAGCTAGGGCACGCACTTCAAGGTTGAAAGATAGCACGTACTTCAAGACAGAAGACAGCATTTAATACAATCCATACAGTACAGATTTGTTGAGGTCGTACAACCATTAATGTGCACAGAAATCGAGGACACCAGAAGCAATTTCTGAAAAGGTTGGCACGCATTCCAAGGCAGCCACATAGCATTTATTGGCATAGAAATCAAGGAACCTGCGAGGCACGATTTTTTGGAGAAGAAAATCTGTACGGACTTGCACAGTTTTCGAGGGCCATACAGTCCAGATTTTCTGGGCATGTTTTTCGAGGAAGTTGGCACGAGTTTTGAGGTACCATTTCGCTGGGTATTCTGTACAGTCATAACAGAAACTTTGGCACAAATTTCAAGACAGTCTGTACAACATTTATTGTTGGGACAGCTGTACAGTTGTACGGATTTCTGGGACAAAAATCGAGGAGCATCTTCAGGACGGTTCAGAAGGAGTCTTTGCTGAAAAAAAAAAGTCTGAGATAAGTTTGTGTATTTTTCTGAAGATGAATATGCTGTAAAAGAATTTCTATGAAGCTCACAAATAATAAAAATCCCTCTCTCACTGGTTTTCCCCTTGTGGGTTTTTCCAGGATCGTTGTTAGACCAAAAATCACTGTGTTATAATTTTATGAGTTATGTGTTGCTGATATGTTTTTATTTCTGCGTTAAACAATGTTCAGAATCCTCATGTTTCAGTTCTGAAAATTTTATTTTATGCTGAGTTTAATTGGCTGTCATAAAACTGGGTGGGGTCTGAAATTTTACATATTATAGATTATGTTTTGGTTATTTTTCTATAATTATGGTCAAAACTATGTTTGGCTTGTTGTCTTTCAAATATAAAGTCATGTGCTAAAGTTGTGGTGTGAGTGCAAGGTATCTTTTATAATAGATTTGAATAAGTCCCAGCGCTGGTATTGAAGGGAAGAGCATTTTTAACAGGATTTTGGAGCATATGCGGACAGCCATAAGTCCAATGGATCTTTGGGCGTTATTAGCATTCCAACCAATTTCTGGAATATGGTTAGAACCATTCTAAAAGCAGAATAACTAAGTACCTGTCTAACGAAAATCCTGGAGCAACCACATACTTGTTTAGTGTGGATCTTGGGCGTTGGTCAGGGCACATGCGAGAGGAATCCTGATTTCTACTTATTGATTGAGGATCCTGGCAACACGAGGAGAATATGGATATGTTATTTTGGTTAGTTATACAGGGCCAGATCTTATCCTCACGATGAGAATGAATGGTGGATCGAGCCCTTCATCCCAACCAACAAAATATGCACAGAGGAACAACTTTTATTACAGATGTTAGTAGTTTTTATTTGTTGCATGTTTTCTAAACTGGGTCTAACCTAGATTTATATGTATTGTATGAGACTTGGCTCCAAGGGAGCGATCTGGAAGTGTTGATTCATAAAGAAGAGTTGATTCATGATAGAACGTGCCTAGAGTCTGTAGCATTGTGATTTTAGAGTTTGTGAGGCAGCTGGCACTTGGAACAAGGGCCTGTTATCGCACGGTTTGTAGGAAAGGTTAAAAGAGCTTGAGTCAAAGCTTAAAACCGGCGTAACAGGAGCTTCCCCACCCACTGTCACCTCGATGGGGGGCTCTTTCTATTTAGGAGGGCTAGTCCAAGGGAGACGTCCCTAAGGCAATCTGGGTTTAGGAAGGGCTAAGGATAATGGATCAAGGTAATAAGTTCCCTTCCACAGATTACAGCCAAGTGTGAGATAGTCAAGAAAGGTCTTCCACTGATGATGCACCTGTTTGCGAGACAAGTCAAAGAAAACTAGAAAATGTGCTTTGCAGTGGGTTAGTACTTCATAAAATCAATGACTATCTTCCAATACATGTGTGAGCAATTAATCAATGCTATTATTGACGAAGTCAATGATGGCTAAAAATGTCAAATGATTTATAATTACTTCATCCACAAAGCATAAGAGGTAATAGCATTCAATGTTTGCAATTAAACCATGTATCATATCATTAATGCAAAATTCAGCTCATATACATAATATTGCTGCGTCACCTATATTGTTTCTGCAATAGGTATGACGTCAAGCATTCATTTAGGTCAAAATCATGACAATTGAGTGAAACGTTTTGTCAAATAAACTCACATATGCAAATAATAACTCAATGTCAAACAAGAGGGCTGCCAAATGTCACAACGTTTGCAAGTAAAACCAAAGATCAAGGGGTATGACGTCAGCCCTATACAAGTTTTGTTGTTCTGCAGGTTAGCTAGCCAAGGAGCAACGCAAGTAAAACCAAAGATCATAAGTATGACGTCAGCCCCATACAAGTTTTGTTGTTCTGCATGTTAGCTAGCCAAGGAGCAACGCTTTGTCAATTTCAACCAGCAAAAAAATACAAATAAACTCCACCGCTATGATGAGAAGACAAGGCTTCCACTTTTCTATCCAAGCAAAAGTTCCAAATTAGCGTGATCGCCATCTCATTTAGGTTAGGTTAGAAATCGCCTTAGGTTAGACGCTAGGTTAGTAGGGTTGCAATTTTGAAGTAGTTTTGTTAATTCTAAGGCATAATAAGCTCAAGCATTCATAGACTAGTGCCTTGGGTTAATGGAGTCAATGGAAATGTGACTAATGGTTTAGGGAAGGATTCAAACTCAAAGACTAGAGAGCTAGGTTTGATGGTGTTGCTATAGCAATGCTACCAACCCAAACCTAAGCAAGGAGAAAAAGAATTACCTAGGTGTAGCTAAAGTTAGGCCTGTGAACTTTTACCCCTCTCCTTGAGACTCTCTTGGCAAAACGGCTAGCTTGGAAACATAAATCTATGGTTGAAAAGTAAGTTACATGGCAAGGCTTTTCAAAACCCTAGAAAGAAACCCTAGGTGTAAACTCAATTAGGCCTAGGACGCTTCTCTTTCTTCAATTTATGTCTTCAAACTAGCACAAGACAAGAGATGGCTAGGCTAAACTTTCTCAACTCAATGGCTATAAGCTCACAGTGGGACATAAAGTTAATAAACTCACTTGTGTTATTCCTGGTTTAAAGATTAAGTACGCATAACAAGATAACAATGAATGCAAATGTTAAACAACAACCATTCACTCCAAGAAGTTTGATGAAAAACACTTACAAGATCAGCGAAGCATTAACCATTCCCTAGTTGTAAACCTTCCACACATAAAGCACCACTTTGCCAAAAAATAATCCTCCCAAGAGGTTGGCGCCACACCCAAGAGACAAGAAGCCAAGAACAAGAGCTAAAAATCACCTCTCAAATGAGAGTAAGTTGTGTTATCATTAAATAAGGCAAAACATCCTCTTATTTATATGATTCAATGACCTTTAATTTTACAATTAGGTCATTGGGGCCAGCCGATAAGGCTAACATTACATTATCCAGCTTATTTGTCACTTTTACATGCTAAAATGCCAAAATAAGGTGAAATGAAGGCGCTGCCATTCCCTTTAGAGACGCTATTCCTTCTGTGGCATGATAAATCCACATCCAGTTGAGTAAAACGCTGCTCCCTCCCCCGGGTCGCAAAGAACCGTCACACGCAGTTCAAGAAGCCTATCACGCTGCCACATGTTCTAGAATCGTCCAACTATCACCGGTGGCCCCGCCCATCATGGTCCATGTCCCATCCGCCAGGGGCCGTAATGATCCCCATAAGCCATGGTCTATGCCAAAACGCCCGGATGAGGGCGCCCTCCTCTCTTCTCAGTAAGGGCTCGTCACAAACCCCCGCCCCGCTCGCCATCCTTAACGTCTACATCCGATGGGCTCTTTCACTCATGGAGGTCCTAACTATCTCGACCTACGTGCGCACCGCATCCTCCGTACCGCATGGTCCTCACATTATCAAAGACTACCTGTGGGCTCATTAGGTCCTAGACATCATAGCAATGTAAATCACATTTCATCATTAAAATTATCAATATATGCATAACATCCCTGCAATAAATCTTCTAAAAGCTCAAAGACCCTAATGGACCCACTATACAAAGCAGGAACCAAAAGGTAAACCCATTACACACCACAAGAAATGGAAAGTTTCCTCCATGGGTTATTCAAACCATGTATAGTGATGCGGGATGTGGTTTTAGGATGTCTAGTCATAGTCACCTAGGGTCAGGTCACCGGTGTGGGTGCCTTTGTAGGAGGCTTAGCTGCACCTGCCATGGATGCAATTTTTCCAAGCCCTTATTGCCTTATCTTTCTTGTTTGCATTTTTACTACGTGCCTTGACAGCAGACACCGGCCTTTGGCTTGGTGGGCCGTGAGTCGACAAATTGCTACCCACTGCATTCGTAAAATGATAGGGGTCAGGGCTCGTGATGAGACCCCCTTCCTTTGGCCATGCAACCAAAGGTCACCGCCCGGCTTCTGGACCGATAGTGGCAATGTCATACCGCTTAAATACCTATGAACATAATGGGTCGGTTTCATGAGACCTCCCATCTCATAGGGTCTTGTGCATTTTTATTTATCATTTCTTAGGGTCCCTCTATTCTTATGAGAGGCTTCTTTATTGCCTTCTCGGGGATCCCCCGGCGAAGCATCTCTAGGTTGTCATTTTCCCATGGCTTTACCTTACTCAACAAGGCTTACCCCTGGCCTTTAGCCCCTTCTTCCCACAAGACAAGATGTACCCCCGGATGGTCATCCTAATAATGCACTAGGGGAATGGGATGGATGAGGTTTTAGGGATGAAAAAGTGATAATATGAGGGAGCGGACGTATTGTTCTGCAAACCCTTTTGGTGGCTAACCAAACCCATGAATACTAACTTGCTAAGCTACCCATCAATTACCCCCAACAATGGCCGAAGGACATAAAAGTCCAAGCAGTTATCCGAATGAAAGAGATCTAATGCATACATAAGAAGTTGGGTTATAATGATCAAATATGACACATACCATGATACCTCAACCAATTACCTCATGGAGCAAGAGCCTTTTCTCATGCAAGCCCAGCTCAGAGTGATGGAGGCCACTGACAGGACAAGTCCTGGCCGAGAAGAAGAAAGATGGGCCCCCCATGGGCCATGCTCAAGTCAATCCGCTCTCAGACTCCATGTCTAGGACCATGTGGGCTCCGAGACATGATCTCCCAAGCATCCCTAGATATCGGGGATAATACTGGGCACACATCTCAAAAGATAACCTAATGCCCAGTATTTCTGAGTTTATAAATTGTGTTCTTATGTTTATTATTGCACTATAGGTAGATAATTATTATTGGGTTACAGATTTATGGTTTTTATTTGTAGTTTGTCATGCTTGCAAGCGTAGACTTTGTTTGGATTTGAATGGTCTTTTAAAGTTGTGTTGATTTTGTTTACATCTTGATTACAATAAGTTTCCTTTTCATTTTGATGAATGTTAATGAACTGAGACCTAATCACAGAGCTGGATGAAGTACATGATGATTATGTATTTCAGATCCAAGTGCTAGCCATACATTAGGCTCAAGGCTGAAAACTTTTAATTTATGATTTAGAAATTCCTTTTACTCTCCAGTTATTTCTGCTCATCAGTTAGCATTATTATTAGTCTCTAGAATAACCTCACCAGTCAATACAAATATTCTTATCTTGCACAAACAGTGTGTGTGTCTCGTAATGATAACAAGTAACCCCGACCGATATTTAAATGACAATGAGTTTCTAGCTTTCAACAAGCCTATATAGAAACACTGTCATTTTTGGCACTGCTTGTCGGGGAGGCACTAAAGGATATAGGCTACTTGTTTTATACTGGGTATAAAGAGAAAAAAACATCTAGGGTAGTCAAATTTTCTTCTAGGTGTCTTATATTAGGCTATTTTAGGATGCACAACTCGTGGAGGTAGAAATCCTCGTGGTCGTGATGCAATAGGAGCCACCCACAACACTAACACCTAGGCAGAAAAATCTGAAGGACGAGGCAACTCAAGGTGTCTCTGGACCCCAACTGAGCAAATAGCATCTAACTTCCCAAACAAACCCTCTAGAGTGGAGTCTACAACTGATGCATTTATAGGCTCCCCCGCTTTTGAATCTCTAAAACCTGAACATCAAGGCTTACCCGAGAATTCTGTTGAAGAACCTATTATTCCCCACTTTAGGGGATAACCAAGGAGATTATGTCTCAGGCCCATAGGTCCTAGACATGGAGTACCGAGAGCTCTATCAACTTGAGCATACCAGAGGGCTCATCTTTGTTTTCATTCTTAAGCGCCTCCACTTTGTCAACACCAGTAACATCCATCACCTTGGCTTGGTTTTGTAGCAGAGATGGATCTTGCCCCATGAGGTAATGAGTCCGCGTTTTGTATGTGTCACTGATCCTCAAAACCTTTGAATATGTGCATTTAGTTCTTTTTGTTTCTAACGGGTGCTTGATCTTATACTTATCCACTTAAACATGTCTCAAAGTTCGATGATGCCCTAGTGCTTCTTGTGCCCATAGGTTTTGAGTTGCCACTGGGGATCTATGAAAAGTCATCATCCGCTTCCGTCATACTTACCACCTTTTCATCTACTCGGCCATCCATCCCTTTTACACTAGTCCGAAAGCATTGGGTTGGCCAATTATTTAAGGGTTGCACCTACCTTTTAGAGAAGAAGGGGCTAAAGGCCCGTGAGGTAAAAGCAGCCTAGCAAAAGATAAAAGCCTAAAATAAACTCCTCAGATGCTTCGGGCCTGTGGATCCCCGTGAAAGCAATAAAGGGCTTCTCACAAGAAACAAGAGGGACCCATAAAAAATAATAAACAAGACCTAGTCAAGGATAGGGGGTCACATCATGAAATTTATTGTAGGTCCATAAGCATCTAGCTAAGATGACACTACTAGCAGCCTAAGCTACTCTCACGCTGTGGTAGTGGTTCTTGGTGGTATAGCTAAGAGAAAGGGGTCTCATCACGGCCAACCTTCATTTCCTCGGAAAGTGTTTTGTGGGTAACATTGCCACCACTCTACCACTGTATGTCCCCGATTAGCTTCTTTGAAAGAAAGCAATAAAAGAATAAAGAATAAAAGGTACGAATGCGCTTGGAAACATTTTCATCCCGGATGTGCACTCACCTTCTAGCAAAGGCACCCACAAGTAAGCCATGCATTTCCTCGCTATCACTGCACTCCCTTTGTTAGGACATTCCTTATCCACCTCATCCACTAACATGACTTGAATTTGATTTCTCACCACGGCACTGACACCACTATTAAGTTGCAATAATATTCAAAGACAAAGTTAGAAAGGTCAAGAAATGCATTTGAAACTTTCACTAGAATTTTTCAACATCTACAATAATGAATAATATAGCTTAAAAACTTTGAAATTGCTTACTTGGTTGATCCCTGGATCTTTGTCAAATAGCCAAGGCTTTGTCAAAGGTACCTTTACATTCACCGTAATCTACGATCTTAATGTGTATAGCATCTTGGTCCTTTGGATTGGGGAGCATACGCAGTATGCAGTCGTTCAATCTATCTTCCATGCCCTACCAACGTCACAGTCTTTTGTGTACCAATACATTGGGTTTAGGTAATACCTAGCTAGATGTATAGGCCAATGGAGATGCTTGTTCCATCTCTCACCAATGATCTGCCAAATAGGTATATACTTTTTTTTAAAATATTTGTGTGATGCCTTTATTTACTCTTTGACCTAATCCATGGCCACATAAATATATCCCATGGCACATTTATCCCCATCCACCATCTGCAACACTTTAACAAAGAGCTCGGTGATTTTGACAGACTATTATGCTTTATTCCAAACAGAGGTCTCAAATTTTGTCACAGATATCTTTCCCTTTGAGATTATAGTTCCACCGAGATGAATTCCTTTCATCACAAGAAAACATCTTCTTCAAGTTGTTTTTCTATTCAGTGAGAGATTGCAACATGAGGAAGTTTGTTGTGGATCGAGTGATAGTTATTCTAACAAGCTCCTTACCCCTTGTGTTTTTTCTCGTAAGGTTCAAGACCCATATGTGTTTGTAGAGATGCATTTGGTTATGCTTTTTGCTTTCTCTACAACCCTCTTCACCCACCACATTTGTCTCACACGCCTTATGCACACTCTGCAAACGTGAGCTAAGTCCTGCTCACTTAGTGTGCCCTGAGACACAATGTCTAAGCTCCTCACTAATAATCGCCACCTGACTAGAACTTCTTCCTTCTATGCTTACTCCTATGGAAGCCAAAAGGGGTTGTCCCTAAGTTACTAAGTTGATTTTAATTACTCTAGGAGTTAGTTTTAATTGGATATAGCTATAAAACTAGCCTAAGATGTCAAGCAAAGAATGCAAGTGCAAGTCTACTTCTAAATGTTAAGCAGCTCCTCCTAAGTCAACTAAGGACTAGTGCCTAGTGTTGGGCAATGGGGTCAACTACTATGTAAGGGTGGTTCGCTACAATATAATTTTACAATTAAAACAAACCACCCTTTCCAAGCAATTAGAGTTACTTACAAGATTAGAATTATACAAGTTTACAACAAATATGAGATATACCAAGATGTACAATAGATACAAGATATGCAAGAAATAAAGATTTCACACCCTAGGGCTGGCATGCCCCAAGTGGCACTTACTCCACTTGACCTGCCTTCACCGCTACTAACCATGAAAGCACTCAAGGATTAGATAAGTGATGCCTCCCCCAAGTGGGATACTCAATCACTTCCCAATCCACACCACAACAATGATTAAGCAACAAGATATTCAAATGATAACCGATAATCACAACACCATAAAGAAAGAACAATCAGTTGCAGTAAAGAGACATATACCGCCAAATTTATCACAATATATGTCCCATCACATCTACTTCCCCCAAACATATACAAGTGTGATCTATGCAACTAATGTTCTTGTTAAATGTTTTAGATCCCACCCCTAACTATGTGTGCGTCTCAAATCCCTTATTCTGCCAAATAACCGCCTCTAAGGCTCAAGATATCGGGCTTTTACCCCCAAATTCTAACTTCCAAGGTCACTTCATCACTCACCACAATGCCTAGAGGTAGTCAGAGAAGGGATCCCCCCTAACGGAATCACGGGACGGCCCCCCACCACTTCCCCCAAAGATCGCCCTACCGCTTTAGATGGCAAAAACAGCTTGTTTAAGACTCCTAAAATGTTTCTAAATGTTGTTAGGATCCTCGGTGGATCTTTAGGTTGGTTGGTTTGTTTATAAGTTTTAGGTATTTATTTTATCTTTTTAGCGAATGATCGGGAGTGAAAAGTGCTAAAACGAAAAGTTTGAAATAAAATGCTTCTACCATCAACAACAATATGAGAAATGGCAATAATTTAGCAAATGCCTAAACCATCGAATGTAGCATTACATGAGATAATTTTAAGAGATATTAACCATTGAACCATAGCCCATGTAATGTAACTTTGAAATGAAAGAGAGAACTTGTGGCACTTAGATGTTTTAAAGCATAATTAAGTATTGGATGATGCAATGTGTGTGAGTGATAACTTAAGAAATGAATCAAGACGTAAGCCCAAGTGTTAAAACCATCATCATCTTAACCACAATTATGTTGAATATGAGCAATTAAATCTTAGGCAAGTGATAGATTTAAACCATGATCATTGTGCCCATAAACATCAGAATTATGTGCATGAATAATACAAGCCGTGAGCAACAATTAGCCAAGTTAAACTAGGCCGTGAGCATCATCCGCACTGTGTGTGTGATGAGTGTAAGTAATGCATCATAAGCGTATAACACAAGTAAACCACCAACTGCAATGTAAAATATGTTGTCAAATCAAGTGAAGACGTAAGCAATAGGTGTGTGTGGAAGGTGTTTATGACAGCACAAAGCCAATGAACAGTCAAAACAGCAGAGGTATAAACATCAAATTTTAGATCTGTTGTCCCATATACTTAAAATCTGAATATTTAAACTATGTATAGAGCAGATTAAGTGTGTTACGAGTGTGTGTTTAATGGGAGCAGAGATATCAAGTGATTTAAAGCGTTAAGACCATAAAACATAAGTTCATCAAATTTCGTGATCATATACCTAAGGCATAAGTATTAAACCATTCCAACAATGCTTGAGTATGTGTGTGAAAGATGTATTTGTGACAGCAGAAAAGTACTGAGCAGTGAAAGCACTTACAAACATCAGTTTAGGAATCCAAACATTATGTGCACCTAAGTCATAAGCAGTGAATGGTCTAACAGCAGTTTGTGTGCAAGGATTAGATGTATGAAAGCTTAGGAGATAAATAGAGTAATGAACAAAGTACTAAGCCAATCACATCTACACCATGAGCATTAAAAGATATATGAGTTCAATACATCTAAACTAACACCACATATAGATTGCTTGTAAGATAAAGAGAGTTTTAAACCATTAGCCAATGTATGTGTGATATGCTAGCAACTAAACAAAAGACTAAGTCTTTAAAAGCACAAGATGATTAAACCATAGGTGTATTAAACATTTAGCAAGTAGATATGACTTTAAAGCAATGGATGTTTAAAACACAATTGTTAGGTGTTGCAATGTGTTAGCAATAGGGTACTTAGGTTATGAAAGTTTAAAATCTGTTAGATTTAGGTCCTTAGCATATGTATTGAGCCTTCTATCATATATGCATTTCAGAAATAAGCAACTCAAACCGCAAGCATGTATGATTGTCCAATTACTAACTTATATATTGTGAATGCAGCAAAAGAAAACCACAAGGCAGCGATCAAGAGGTGGATGAGGCCGTGGGTGTGAATGCTATCAACAGCAGCAAGAAAAAGGATGGGGTCAGGAGTAACAAGGTGCTTGGTCATGGGTTCTAGCCGCCAAATAAAGGAGAGGGTGCCAGCACTAGGCTCATGCCTAAAGTAGGCTAGGCCGTGGGCTAGGAGGTACCTCCAAGAGGGCCTCAAAATACCAATGCTTAGTTTTAGATCTAATAAAATTCAGAAACCCTAAGCAATGCCAATTTAAAACTTGTGCCGAAGTTAAGGAAAAAATGAAAAATTTAAAGGGTTCGTACAACTTAGCAAGTTTACTAGATCACCATATGCAATAAGATAAGTCAAACAAGTTCAAATGGACTAGATCTAGATCGTGTGAGCACCGAGAATCTATCTAACCATGAGCATTGAAAGATATGAGCATATGAAATACAATGGAAGAAACTAGACTTGCAAGGTAGATCTATCTAAGACTAAACTAATGAAATAGAGAATAAAAGAAAGCAACTAATTCCATGAGTTATATCTTACAAAAGAATATCTAGGTCTAGGTTAGATGTTAACAAAAATGATTAGATCTAAACTAAGTTACCTCTAGAGATCTAACCCTAAGATAAACTTCAGAAATTGCTAAGAGAAGAAAGAGGAGGGAGAGATATAGTCACCCAAGTCAAGGAGAGTTCTAGGGAAGCCTCCCTAGATGTCCTATGCAAAATTTGATCTCCCTAATAAGGACTTCACTCCTCTAAGATCGCTAAAACCTTGCCGATATGCTGCAAGAACACCAAGAAAGTGATGGAGAATTTCATAAACACGTAAATTTTCCAAACCTAACAAGATGATAGATAAAATATAATGTTATGACCTTTCTAATACTAAAACAAGAGCTGAAAACCACATGAAATGACAACAGAAAAGTGGATGGCAAAGGAAAGAGGTTTTGGGTGTATGAGAGTCTCAAGGAAGGACTCTTCTTCGAATCTTCTTCCAAGTGAACCCTTGAGGCAACCCTGCAAAAGTTTAGTGAAACATATGCAACATATAATAGACAGATACCCTAGGTAAACCCAAAACGAAATACTCTTGCAAATCTTAGGCCATCTAAGATGATCATAAGACAATAAGAATACTCAAAGCTATCTTACCCAAGAAAAATACTTTGAACTCAAGATTTATTAATATGAGCATATGAAACAAAAATAAAACAACATCACCCTCATGTATGGAGCAAGAAGAATACTAAAATGCACCATATATCCTCCAGAGCTTTTTCTCATTACCAAAATAATGGAGCAATGAGATGGATGGCAAGATGGCAAGAGCAAGAAGATGAAGCAATGAGAAATTCCCCAGCATAATAGAGTTAGCAAAGATCGTGAAGAAAGAATGAGGGGAGGGTTCCTTTATACCTCTAGAGGCCAAAGGAAGGGTTTGGATCAATGCCAAGTGTTAGCTTGAGAGAGATTGAGCAAATCTCAAGAAAGGCACACCATCTAGGGTTTGAACCAGATCTATGGTGTAGATCTAATAGAAGGTGTTGGGATCAAGCAAAGAGGTGAGAGGCCTTGGGATTGGATGCCAAGGAAGGTGAGAGATAATTTAAAAAAAAAAAAAAAAAAAATCATTTGTGGAGTTTCTAGAAAGGGGGGGCGTAACCTCCTTGGAGGGCGCACCACAAGGGGGAAAATGAAAGCAGCGGGAAGAGAATTAATGAGAAAAAATTGATTGGGACCATTCTAGGAATTCAAAGTGGGGGTCAAAGGAGTCATAACTCATGAGAGGGGCCCCAAATAAGTCACAACAACCCACCAAGTAAAAACGTCACTTCCCCTAGGGGTGCAAAAATGAGTGTAGAAGGTGGGCAAAGGGTTAGAATAGGTTTAGAGTTAGGTTTTGGTATGGGTTAGGTTTTGTAGCCTAGGGGAGCACTCCACATGTGTGGAGTGTCTTTGAGCTCCCCAAGGAGGATTTTAGTTTAGTTACAGTTAGTGGACGTATTTCCCCCTAGGGCAAGGTGGAAAGTGGCAAAACCTCCAATTAGTAGGTTGAATTAAGTTAGGAAAAAGGTTGGGAAGGGGTTGGGTAGGTTAGGAGGGTCTCTTTCACAATTTCTTCCACCTTTCATCCACTCCATAAATGTTGATTTGGTACCGAGGAGGTGTTCCCCATGTGTTATTCCCTCTAGCACATGTGGGAGAGACATTTGCCTTTGTCCTATGTACTTTAGGACAAAGGCAAATGTCTCTATTTTGTACTTGACTTTGGTTAAGTGCAAAATGTCACTTTTTGGTAAGGTGAACATTAAATCACACCTTTCGTGATTTTGGATGGGGATACAAAGTGACTTAGGATCTAAACCCAAAAGTGGGTTATGAGGTCAAGTACTTTTTCGGGTGATCTCAACCTTGATTAGGGATGATCTCATCCCTTGGACCAAAAGTTGAGTTTTGGATCCCTAAATGGGGCAAAGAGGCAAAAGAAAAGCATATCTTCACGAGGCTTTGCTTGTTGAGTGAGGAGCTTTGGAGCTAAGGAGCTGGGTTTGATGCATGAGGTGGATTGTGTGGAGGAGGAGCTAGCTTTGTGTATGGGCAGCAAGGAGCATCTATCTTCCATTATTTCCCGAGAGCTTTCATCTATGAGGAGCGCGCACCATTCAGTTGGACAGTCTCCTTCTTAGATTGAGAGTTCCCAGCCATCAACCCGAGATTGTGCATTTGATCTGTAGCAGCCAGGACGCAAACACCCCGTGGAGGGGATCTGTGATCGAGCTCCTCTGCATTTTGGAGCAGATCTGGCAGTTGAGTGGGGCGCACCACATTTTGGCCTCTTCTACAGCTTGAGCTTGATAGTCAAGCAATTCATCCGAGTTGCTATTTTACCAGGTTCTTTGTTGTATTGTTTTTACTGCTTTAGATCTTTGATTCGAGATACATACATCATATTCCAAAACTGGCTTCCTGGGTTTTATCCGTGGTCTTAGACCAAAATAATTGTGGTTCATTACGTATTTTAGTTGTCGTTAGGAAGCTCTTTAATTCCCGGTCTATTTCAAAGAATTAAAGATTAGATAGGTGTGTTGTTGTTTATTGGGAAGTATATGTAAAAAATAAGCTAACATAAAACTAATTGCAAGGACACCCAATCAATCGAACAACAACCATACACATCAAGAAACAAACTTTCTTTTCAGAGGGGTCATATAAAACAAAGAATTACACATTTTACACGTACAGGTAAAACCTAGCTGACTTTGCTTGGTCAAAGACGTGCCAAGAAGTCTTGCCGATAGGGACCTCGATTTTCTCTACATGGTATCGAAGGGCCGTTTCAAATTTCCAAGCATGAGACATTCCTGTATTGATCAAGCCAGATATTCTCACCAAGGCTCTCGCCACCTGGGCAAGCATGTCTTTTCGTGAGACAAGATGGCTTCAAGTATGTTCAACACCTTCCCAAGAGGGAGTGTTGATTTGGTACCGAGGAGGTGTTCCCTCTATGTGTTATTCCCCTCTTAGCACATGTGGAGAGACATTTGCCTTTGTCCCATCCAAAAATTTTGGTGTTCTATTTTGTACTTGACTTTGTTAAAGTGCAAAATGTCACCTTTTGATAAAGTGAACATTAAATCACACCCTTTGTGATTTTGGATGGGACATAAAGTGATTTAGGAATTAAACCCAAAAGTGGGCTATGAGGTCACATTCTTTTTGGGTGATCTCAACCCTTGATTAGGATGATCTCATCCCTTGGATCACAAGTTGAGTTTTGGATCCCTAAATGGGGCAAAGAGGCAAAAGAGGGCGATATCTTCATGAGGCTTTTGCTTGTTGAGTGAGGGAGCTTTGGAGCTATGGAGTTGGGGGCTCGATGCATGAGGATTTGTGTGGAGGAGGAGCTAGCTTGTGTATGGGGCAGCAAGGAGCATTCATCTTCCACTATTTCCTCGAGAGCTTTCATCTATGAGGAGGGCTATCATCTGGACAAGCCTCTTAGATTGGAGTTCCCAGCCATCGTGAACCCAGGAGATTACACAAGTGCATTGATCTTAGCGCCAGGACGCCCATTCCCTGCGGAGGGATTCAAAGATCGTGAGCCTCACTTGCATTTTGGAGCAGATCTGGCAGTTATGAGGGGCGCACCACATTTTGGCCTTCTTCAGCCTTTGAGCTTGATAGCTCACCATCCTGAGTTGCTATTGTACCAGTTCATTGTTGTATTGTATTTACCGCTTTAGATCTTTGATCAGATATATACATCATATTCCAAAACTGGCTCTGTGGGTTTTATCCAGGGTTCTAGACCAAAATAATTCGCGGTCTACACATGCATTTTAGTTGGGCCTAGGGAAGCTCTTAATTGCCCTTATTTCAAAGATTAAAGATTAGATAGGTGTGTCGTTGTTTATTGGGAAGTATATGTAAAAAATAAGCTAACATAAAACTACTTCTGTAAGGGCACCCAATCACCTAAAACAACAACCATACATCGCTGAACAAACTTTTCGTGAGGGTTTATAAAACAGCAATTACACATTTTTATGACAGCAGAAAACTTAGCGACTTTGCTTGGTCAAAGACAGCCCAAGAAGTCTTGGCCTATAGGACCTGGATTTTCTACAATAAACTCAAAATTACAATGACTTGTGATATTTTAATAATATCACCTTAGCAATTAAAATTGTTGTTTTTGCCCTAATCACCTAAGTGGACTTTGGACATAGCAAAAATAGTCCCGACTGAAATAAACTTGGCTGGGTGTAGGGAGTGCTATTCCATTCATTTTGGAGCACAAATACCCCCATCTTTCTCCCAAAGACTAAGTTTTTACAATATTAAGCTCAATACTAATTAATTAAATTTTAAATAATTTAATTAATTAAAAAACTACTCTAGACTCGACAAAATTCCGCTAAACTTTCGCATTAATCGCCCGCATGGTCATTTACAATGTTCCTAAAAGGTTACCTACCGAACGTGGATTATCGAGCTTCTTCCACCACTTTGGAGGAAGCCTGGGAGGGAAAAACTCAATGGAGATTAACCTGACTAGTTAGGCCACATTAACCCCCTGAGATGAAAAAACCCTCGATGAAAGGAACTCCCCTGATGTCAACATCCAAGGTACCTGACCTAACATGATCCATGCAGACATTATTACATTATATACCCTCGCAGGGGTGCGGAAATCCCGTTTACAAAAATTTAAGTGCTGGTGTTTAAAAACACCCAGTAGAACCATCTCTGTCTCTGACATAGAATATTCTTCATGAAATGAGTTGACCTCTGTGCTAAACCAGCGGTCAACATTGCCTATATCCTCAAGCATGAGGTCTAGGAAGTGAGAAGCACATGGGGTGTCTTAGCACCCAGATTGGATTTCTTCAAAATCCAACTTGAGTGCCTATCTTAATTTGTTCGTGGGGTACATGTCAAGATGGATTGGTTGGTCGATCCATTGATGCAACATCAACAGTTCATGAGTACCTTTTTAGACATGGCAGTGGGCACATGGTCGCATGTTTTGTTTTCAGGGATTGTTGGTAGGACGAGTTCTTAAGCAGGTCAGACATATATAATGGTGCATCTAATGGATAGAGTTTTCATTAGAGATGCTACTCCTACTGGCAAGTTTGGTGCAGTATTTAAAACAAGTATGGGAGATTGAAGACCCCCTTAGGGTATGGTAAAGTTGGTTTTTGCAAACTTGTATTTTTGGGGATTTAATCACAGTTTTGGATATCCTTTGGAGAGATGTGCATAGATTTTGAACTTTGAAAAGTTTTTATTCTAGCAATTTCTCTTTTTAGCAACTGTTATATCTAGCAGTTTATGTGTGGTGTGATTGATAGGATGACTACATATTTGAGGACCTAGTTGGGAGATTTTCCTATGATTTGAGTTTCAACTCATTCGAAGGTTAGGCTATTTTTAGCAGGGTTACAGGACTTTTAAATGCACAATATGGCATACAGCACTAGACTGCCAGTGTAAGATTTCAATCCATTCTAAGCACTTTGAAATTTCAAGGACCAGTTGCGTTTTGGTATGGTCGAGAGGGTACTTGGTGGGCCCACATTGAATTTACTTGCTATTTTGGGATGTTATGAGCTTTGAGAGGTTTTCATATGACCTTAGATGGTGCGCCCTCCTTGATGAATTCCTTTACCACTTCATTGAGTCTCATTCACTGTTATATTAAATTTAAAATCCTACATGCCCATCTAGAGTGACCTTTGCTTTATTGAAAATTTTCTTCATTTAGCATGTGGGGTGTTGACCTTTGATTTTTGGAGGAGGGCATGACCTAGCAAAGTTTCCTTGCACTTTCATGAGCCCACAATTGCTATTTTTGCCTAATAAAGGCACACCATACTTAGGGAGGCTACTTAGTATTTTTACATCTCTCTTATGTTGATGTTTTGGTAGCTACGAGAGGTATTAACCTCCATGGATAAACCTTTGACTAGAATAGAATATTTCGAAAGCAAGAGAAAACCTAAACAGATGTGTGAAAACCCTGGAAGACAAGTCGGCTCAACAGAATAAGTAATATTGAAGTATTATATGCAGAAAAGGACAGGTCAACCCTGCTTGAAGAGACACTTGTTCACCTGGCTAGATACTCAATAGGAGGCGCTCCAGCTCATTTGTACACACACTTGGTCATCCAGAAGCAAGGCACAAGTATTGAGGAGGAGTTGCAGGTGTGAAGTAATTCCCTATTCAGTCTTTTGGTACTCTATCTTGTGCGCTACCTCTGGAGAAGGTGCACTAGCCTAGTTTATCTGTTGGTTCTAGTGAGGCTTCCCGAAATCATTCTTTCTGTCAAAGGTTAAGGTGCTCAGGGGTGGCTTTCTGCCTATGGTTGGGTGAAAATGGTGTAGCATTGTCTATGGTGAAACGAGCACAATATTCTAACAAGTTATGGGCCCACACCACCTTCAGAACAGTCTAACCACTAGAAGGTAGATCCACAGCTCTCTATCAAGCTCGTTGTAGCACAATTCCAGTTGCAGCTAGGGTTTCTGATCTTCCAGCACCAACAAACCCTAACCTGATTGTTCGGGCACTTAAGTTAAGTGTTTGGCATAATTCTTGAATATCCTAGTGCACCTTAACCCAGCGCATCTCCTGGTGCCCTCAGCCATCAAAAACATCAAAATTGGATTTTTGGGTCAAAATCAACATTTGACTGGTCAAAGTGAAGATTTGACTGGTCAAAGTCAAAAGACTGGTCAAGGTAAAAGTCAAAGACAGTCATGACTTCCCCCATAAAATCAGAGTGGCGCAGCAGAAGCTTGGTCTCTTGGTAGATCATGGATGACAAGGATTGACATCGTCCTTGCAAAGAACAAAGGGAAAAATTATGGAACCATGGACTGAAGAGCAGGCGTCAAAGGATGAAGAGTTTGATTTTTGGAGCTTCCAAGCACATGAACGTGGAATAGGAGAAACAATAAAAAGCAACTACTGTAGATCTAATTCTCTGGAAAGAGAACGGATCTTTGTCCAAGAAGCAATCGTAGAGCCAGAAAGATCTCAGATCTAATACATTCAAAGGAACAACACACTCTCCAAGTTGGAAAGAATACTTGTCTCGGAAGAAAAGCAACTTAAGCGGAACAATAACCAGACTCCAGGTTTGCATATCATGTTTGATAATTTTATTGTTGCTTAAGTATTGCAATCCTTTAGATTTTATTAATGCCAGGAACAAATGAATACTTAGTAGCATGTACTATAAATATAAATGCTTATTGTACTTAATTGTAATATGAACTAACATCTCCCCTAGGAGATATTTCTTGTTCTTGTTCTCAAGCAGGACACCTTGGTAATGCTATAATGAAATACCATGAAATTGATATGTTCTTACATAAAATGCTATTATATTGGAAATACTTTTTCTCTTGTTGTTCCTGTTTCGAGCAGGTTATCCTACATATTCCAGGAAGGTTACCAAAGAAATCAAGACTTGAAAGGACTCATAGGGAGTCAAACTTCAGAGGGAGTCAGTGATCAGGAAGAAGCAAGGTTTCGTGACACTTTGCAGGATGCATAGGGGCATGCAGCAGATGGAAGCATGGTTTGAGGATTCTCTCAGTTAGAGGGAGTTAATGGCAAAATTCGAAAAGAAGGATCTTGTAAGCTTCATGCCGAGTTGTAGGCTTCGTGTCGAGTTGTAGGCCTTCGTGCCGAGTTATAGGTCTTTGTGCCGAGTTGTAGGCCTTTGTGCCAAGTTGTAGGCCTTTGTGCCGAGTTGTAGGCTTTGTATCGAGTTGTAGGCTTCCTGCCGAGTTGTAGGCTTTGTGTCGAGTTGTAGGCCTTCGTGTTGAGTTGTAGACCTTTGGGTCGAGTTGTAGACTTTGTGCCGAGTTGCAGGCTTTGTGCTGAGTTGTAGGCTCCATGCCGAGTTGTAGGATTTATGTCGAGCTGTAGGCTACTCCAGTAAGATGGTCTAGTATGCCAAGTTGTTACTACACCAGTGAGACAGTCCGGTATGCTAGTGGCGTAGTCGAGAACCTATATGGTTGTGATGGTGTTGCTCGTAATATGATCTGGGTGATCATGAGATAGCCTGTGTAGCTCTGTTGATGCTACCGATCTGCAAGACCATGTAGGTCTTGCCCATGCCATGTGAGATGGATGGATAATGATGATAGTAATGATGATACTCATGACAAGGGTGTATCCATGGGTGAGCACATCATGCAGGTGTAGCCCATGACGATGATGGTGACACACACTATGAGGTGTAGCTCTAGTGTTCTCTAGCAAGTTGTGGCCCCTAGACAAGATTGATAGGTCCACATGGGTGTAACCATGTGTGATGTAATGATGCTACCAGTAGCATGGTCTGTGTAACCATGACGAGAGGATCATGGCATAGCAAGCAAGCCTATGAAGACCAGAAGGGAACATCATGGTCAAATACCTCCCTAGCTAAGAGGGAGTGTTGATGTGTTGGTCGTTGTGGGAGGTATTAACCTCCATGGAAAACCGTTGACTAGAACAGAATATTCCGGAAGCAAGAGAAAACCTAAACAGATGTGTGAAAACCCTGGAAGACAAGTCGGCTCAGCAAAATAAGTAATATTGAAGTATTCTATGCAGAAAAGGACAAGTCGGCCCTGCTTGAAGAGACACATGTTCACCTGGCCAGATTAGTATAAATAGGAGGTGCTCCAGCTCATTTGTACACACACTCAGTCATCCAGAAGCAAGGCGCAAGTGTTGAGGAGGAGTTGCAGTAGTTGCAGGTGTGCAGTGATTCCATGTTCAGTGTTTTGGTACTCTATCTTGTGTGTTGCCTCTAGAGAAGATGTGCTACCTTGGTTTATCTATTGGTTCTAGTGAGGCTTCCCGGAA
>SNQJ01S0151196.1:28346-44564 GCA_010110895.2 Picea sitchensis
AGAAACAAAAAGAACTAAATGCACATATTCAAAGGTTTTGAGGATCAGAGTGACACATACCATGATACCCGGACTCATTACCTCATGGACCAAGATCCATCTCTGCTACAGGACCAGGACGAGATGATGGATGTTGTTGCTGCTAACAAGGTGGAGGCTCTGAAGAAAATAAAATATGGGCCCTCCAGGGCCATGCTCAAGTCGATCTAGCTCTCGGTACTCCATGTCTAAGACCTGTGGGCCTTGAGACATAATCTCCTGAGTTATCTCTAGACTGGGGGATAACAAGTGGCATTCCTGATATGGTGGAGGAGCCTTATGTGACGATAGTACACCAAGGACATATGGATCTGCAGACCCAGGAGGAGAGAATTGACTTGGAGACAATTGACCTTACACATACTTATCAGAATGAGGAGAGTGAGTCACCTCTTTTGGAGATTTCATTGTTAGATCAGGTTGTGGAGAGTGACAGTTTGATGGGATACTCACTTCCAGGACCGGTCCACGGTGATGAGGATGCACTCCTTATTTGTCAGGATGACCATATTTCATGTTTAGACACATCTGTATGGGATCCAGGTGCAGATGACATTAGCAAAGTGAGCACATAGAAGGATATAGTTGCCCATATAAGATACAGTGCGATTCAGATGGGGGTAGCAGTTAGTGATGGTGTGTAGTGGCATACAGGAGGAGTTAGGAGCACAGTGGACAATGGGCAATTCAGTGCCTTATCTGTTGAGGAGTGTGTTTTTGGGGATTCCATTGTTAACACTAGTAGTGATGGGTATGAGGTAGCACCCCAGTGGGATTTTGATCAGGAGTCATGACACTTAGCAGGACAATTGAGAGTCGGTGAGGACATGATCAGGGCAACCACTAGGTGCATTGATGACACACATTTATTGGTGGCAAGATATTGTTGGAAGGCATTGATGGCACATGATAGTTCATATGGGGGACTTGCCATGGATGACTTTTATACTATTAGGGAGAGAGTGACTGTGATGAGGGTCGACTACCAGCAGTTTTTGATGGACAGAGATTACCTATTGGGGGTTGGCGAGATGTATCACAGGGCCCTGAGGGAGCAAAATTTGGAGGTGGACCAACTCACTCATGAGTTGGTGAGCACACGAGGATTCTTGGAAGGCACAGAGACAACACTTCAAAAATCAAAGTCCAAATTAGAGGAGCTCTTTAAGGAGACTAGACAGAGATCCACTACATCAAACTCAACAAAGAGCCAGATATATCCTTCGGCTACATTGCTTGAGGATGTTGGTGGTTTGGCAGTGGAGCACCAATTGTTGGAGGAGCATGAGTACCCAGGATCACTGATGTGTATGGAGAGATATGATCCAGAGACGCACGAGGATGTCCATGTGTCACAGGAGCTACCCCCCACAAGGATTTTTGAGACAGTCGAGCACTCACATACGCATGGGGACTCCAATTCCAAGGGCAATTATGAGGACACTTCCATTTGTGTTCCAGGATTGGCTGACCTTCATGTAGAGGTTGACCCATTAGTACACCCAGGATCCATGATGATGCAGGAGTATACATAAGATTACATGAGTATGTAGAGGCATACAGTGGTGAGTGATAGTTCACTGAGTCATGCAGAGGCGTACAGTGGGATTCAAAGGGACGCATTGGATTACAGGGAGGAGACGTACTTATTGGAGCATGGAGATTCCTCTCCCTTGCAGCAGTATATAGATCTAGGAGATCACCTTCACAATATCAACAGTTGCATGAGCGATGATGGATGGAGAGTGGTTGACCAACAGTTTGTGGAGTTACCCACTATTTTTCCCTATGGTTGGAGTTTAGTGATGAGTACATGCGATTATTCACCATGGGTATCGGAGGACAAGCTTTGGGTCAAGTCCTTGGGATTGACCAAAGCTTATGATACTTTCCAGTCCTATAGTCGGTTTCCAGATATGTCTGTTATCCTTTCCTGATACCTTCATCATTGACAGCAACACAGGGGGAGTTAGACAGTGGCAGGGGACATGGAGAGTTGGTAGGCCGAGACCACCTGACATGAGTGTCTTCATTGCACACATCAACATAGAGGTGGAACATCAGAGACAAACAGTTGAGGTGTTGGGCATGATGGTGTTGGCCATGGGACAGAGGATATCTCATAGGTTGATACAGATTCAGATTCTCATTGGCATGAGGATGGAGGGCTTCCGACAGTTATCTGTATGGCTCATCAGTAGTTAGTGGGAATTGGAAGTGATGAACTTCCAAATTTTCCCTAGGATCAAGGATTCCATTCGGTCAGTTTTGGGTATGAGTTATATTCTTTGCACCAGTAGTAGTGTCTACATTACACCAAGCACGCAGGGGGGGTTGAGGGCTAGGCCCCTCGAGAATTTTTTTTTCCTTGGTAAACATGTTACATTTTTTCCTCATTTTCCGTGCTGCCTCGATTTTCGTGTCCATTGTTGGGCGATTCTTTAGCACATGGTTTTTTTCCGATGGTTTTCTATTTCCGGTTAAGGAATTAGGGTTGTTGACTAATCCAAATCATTGGGTTAGGGTTTTGGATGTCGCTTGCTCCTATATGTATATTGTATTGTAAACAATGTATCACTATGAATGAATATAGAATATGTCGGTTTTCCCGGTTTGGGTTTCGAGGGGAAAGATCTTTGTGTAATGTTTGTATTTGCCATCGTATATTTTCTGTTCTTTTACTGAAAATATGTTTACAGTAAATATTGTACAAGGTTAAAATCTACATTTGGTATCAGAGCTTTGTTGGCTTCAGGGGGATGCCTTTGTGGTCAAGGGTTTGGCTTGGGACTGTGATAAGCCTTGTTCAGTGGGATATCTGTGGTATTGATTTTTCAGGTGAAAAGAAATGGCGAGCAATTCGAAAATGGAGATTGAGAAGTTTAATGGAAAAAGTTTTGAGTTGTGGAAGCTCAAGATGAAAGATCTGTTGGTGGACAGAGATCAGTGGATCGCAGTTGTTATAGGTACTGCACCTATAGGAACTTCATCAGATGACTGGCAAAAGCTGGATCGAAAGGCGAAGAGCACAATCCGACTGTGTCTCTCAGATTCAATGTTACTGAATGTGTTAGAGGAAGCTACAACCAAGGATTTATGGGATAAGTTGGGGAAGTTGTATCAGTCTAAGTCCCTAGTAAATAAACTATTCCTGAGAAAGAAGTTGGATAATCTGAGGATGAGATATGGAGACTCGGTGGCAGAGCATTTGGACGCTTTCAATACTATGGTAAGTCAGTTAGTATCTGTTGAGATTAAAACTTCAGATGAAGATAAGTGTATTAGTTTACTGTGTTCTTTACCAGACTCGTGGGATATTTTGGTTATGGCCATAGGTAGTAATACAACTGCCTTGAATTTTGATGAAGTGGTCTCATACTTGTTGTCGGAGGAGATGAGACGGAAGAACATGGAAGGACAGCGCACAGTCGCATTATTTGCAAGAGGATGCTCCCACGAAAGAAATATATCTAAGTTCTCAAGTGGGAGATCTAAGTCTAAGGGTAGATCTAAATCTCCCGGAAAGTTTGTAAAAGTATGTTGGAGATGTTGAAAAGAAGGGCACTACAAGGAGCAGTGTAGATCCAAAGTTGAGAAAAAGAAGGGATCTAAAGAATATCCTTCTACAGAACAAAAGACCTCCAAGAAAGGAGGAGATGTGTACTTGGCTTCTTCAAGCACACATGTAGATCATGAGGCATGGTTGGTTGACTCAGGTGCATCCTTTCATGTGACTCCCCATAGGGAGTGGTTCTATGAATATGAAAGGTATGATGGAGGTAATGTTTTCTTAGGTGATGATTCGACAACCAGAATCATAGGACGAGGAAAAGTAAAGTTGAGGCTCATAGATGGAAAGATTATAACACTGCCTAGTGTTCTGCACATCCTAGGTTTGGCCTCAAATTTGATTTCTGTAAGAAAATGGATGATGCAGGGGTAAAAACAATATTTAAAAAGGAAACCTACAGGATGGTTCGAGGAGCAATGGTGTTGTTGAAGGGAGTTCGGTTTGGAAATCTGTATAAACTGCATGGAAGCACTATTAGTGATGGGTGTAATAGTTCCATTGTTTCTAATATTGGAGTTGAAGAAGAAAGAACTCCTACAGTCTCTGGAGAAAAGGTCATGCTATGGCATCAAAGACTGGGGCATATCGAAGAGAAGGGTCTTTCACTACTACACAGTAAAGGTATGGTTGAAGGTATGTCTAACTGCTCTCTGATTTTGATTTATGTGAACATTGTGTATATGGGAAGCAAAATCGAGTAAGATTCCCCTCTGGTTCAATGAGGGCAGAAGGAATTTTACAACTAGTTCACAGTGATTTTTTTGGACCTGTGTCGATCCCATCATTGGAAAAATTTGTGTACTATGTCTCATTTATAGATGACTTCTCGAGGAATACTTGGATATATTTCCTCAAGAAGAAATTTGAAGTCTTTGACAAGTCTAAAGAGTTTAAGGCTCTTGTTGAGAATCAAACAGAGAAAATAATTAAGGTGCTGAGGACAAATAATGGTAGAGACTTCTGCGGGAATGAATTTGAAGAATTCTATAAGAAGTGTGGTATAGAAAGGCAGAAGACTACTCCATATACACCTCAGCAGAATGGAGTTGCAGAAAGGATGAACATGACGTTGATGGAAAAATCAAAGTGCATGCTCAGTGGTGTCGGGTTAGGGCAAGAATTTTGGGCAGAGGCAGTGGGTACTTCATATTACCTGGTCAACAAATCACACTCATCAGCGTTGGATGACAAGACTCCACAAGAGGTATGGACTGGTAAGAAACCTTCTCTCACACATCTCAAGGTATTTGGTTATGAGGCCTATGTTCATGTTCCAAAGGAAAACAAGAGTAAGCTAGATAAAAAGGCTAGAAAATGTATCTTTATTGGGTATAAACATAGTCTCAAAGGTTACAATCTTTGGAACCTAGAAACTAATAAGGTTGTGTATAGTTGAGATGTGGTATTTAGAGAAATGAAGGATGTCGTTAAACAGGGAGTCCTACCAAGTAAGGAAAAACCAGAGAAAATAGAGTTTGATTTAAAGGATGATGAATCAAACTCTACAAAAGAACAGGAATCAGAAGAAGAAGATCCTCATACTCCAGTATTGAGGATATAGGTTCGAGAAAGAAGGCTACCGGAAAGATATATTCCATCTGATTTCCATTCAAATTTTGCTTTGTTTATTACTTGTGATGATCCTAGAACTGTGAGGAAGGCAAGTGGATTCAGAGGATGGAAAGCTCTGGGAAAAGGCCATGGATGAAGAAATTGCAGCCGTGGATAAGAATGAGGCTTGGGATCTTCTGACCACCTATTTCGACTACGGGTCAACTCCATGTTCCATGAAGATATGTACCTAGTGGTACAACCATTTTGAAAACTTTTTTGCTCAACAGGGAAAAATTTTCCCCCGGCACGCTTTTCTATGTAATCAAAATTTTTGCTCCCCTGCATGGGATAATATTGTAATATGCTAGCATGAGTTAATTTTTGTCTAGTTACCTAGGAATTTATCATTAGGGAAGTCCTTTCATCGAGTGTTTTTTTTCCTCGGGTAATTAACCTTGTTTAACCGCAATTTTAATTATCCTTGAGTTTTTCACTCACAATAATTCTCCAAAGTGGTGAAAGGCAATATAATGATAGAGCCCAAGGGGTAAATAAGGTTTGGAAGTGTTGTAAATGACCATGCTATACATATCCTAGAGTCTTGCGGAATTCCGTTAAGTTTTGATTGGATTTTTTATATAATTAAAATTCTCGCAAACTGATGATTTTTAATTATTTTTTATGTAAAATATAAAAAAGTGGTCCTTGGCGATTTTGTATAGGGGTATGAGTACTCAAATCAAATAGTTTCTAAACCCCTACACCCTTGGACCAAGTCTCAACTCATTTGGACAAGTTTTGCTAGGCCATTGTCGATGAGGAGTCCAAGTCAGTCAAAAATCAGCATGTAATTGGCTAAATTAAAATAGTCAAATTTTGTAAAAGTCACTAAAGTCATGGAAGAGGGTGGGAAAAGGATTCCTAATGTCTTTCCTAAGTTTGGAAAGTGAGTTCCCACTTAGAAAACACCCCCTTGCTAAGCCAACAACCCAAGATGACCATTTCCTAAGAAGAGGGCGTGCCCCCCTTGCTCATAAACTCATGAAAAATTAAAAATAATTCAAGAGGGCCCCCAAAACTTTCGGTATACCCCCCTTTTACCCTAACTACCCTTTTGATGAGTGGGAAATGTGTTTTCCCCTTTCCCCACTCACCCCTCATCCCTCACTCACCTCACTAACCCTAAAAGTGTGCCCCCATTGAAGAGACCCTCCCCCCTTGGATGGATGACACTTGGAGCTCATCCAAGTGGGGTCTCTCCTCTTCCTCATATATAAAAGAGAGTATATCGTCCTCATTTCTTCATCAATTCTTAGAGAAAGTCTATTATTCCAAACTTTCTCCCATTCTTTCCCCTCTCTCTCTCATGTTCTCATTGTAAATCTTGCTACAAGTATTTGCAACAACATTTTGTGGATAATAAAGGAAGCTTTGGAGAATCTATTGTGTGCATTGGGAGTCTTCTTGATGCTCTTCATGGTTCTCTTGTGCGGTGATATAGTGCATTTTACTTGTATTTTCTTTGCATTCACTAGTTTAACTTGAAGACCCAGGCAAAGTATTTTGCTTGGGAATAATTAGTGGTAGTATTACTATTCATTTTGTGGTAGTTTCTTTTCAAGTTTGCAAAGTATTTTGCATGCTTTTTAGATGCTCTCACCTCCTTGTTTCTTGTGTAGCAAGATATATACATATTTGCAAGTCACTAGAGGATTGGAGGAGTGAGTTTTAGGGTGGAAAACTCATTCATTCAATCAACCAAAGTTTTCATTGTTTTCCTCCTCTTGTATCCACCATTTTCCTTTCTTTCATAAGCACTTACTTGCTATAGAATGGTCACTAAAAAATCATTTTTATATTCAGATTTCTCTACTTAAATTTATGTTTCATTGAGCTTAATCAAGTTAACAAGTTTCTTGGTTTTGTAACATTTTCTAGCAAATATACCTTGTTGATTTTTATGCAGATTTTCAACAACAAGGAGAAAGTGCTACTTGTTTTGAGGCCCCAAGGCACCCCAAAGACATTCTAAAGTTGGGACATCAAATCCTCTCTTATCTTTCTCTTCTAAAGTATTGTAAGAAACTCAAAGAGTGTCTCTTGGGTTTGTCTTCTCTCAATTATATATAAAAATATGATATTGTAATAATTTAGGAAATATTGCCCACACCTTGCAAAGAGATTGGCCTAAGTCATCCTTGCAAAACCGTGAAGGGTAGAGTTAGATTTATTTTTCCTTACATTTCTTTTATTACACCCACCTTGGACAAAACGGTAGGTTTTTCTTCCACTTGTGCCATTGTTGTGGGGTTGCTCTTTAAGTTTCCAAGTAATTTTAATTCTTTATTTACACCCACCTTGGACAAAATGGTAGGCTTGTCCTCCACTTGTGCCATTGTTGTGAGGTTACTTTTGTTTTCTTGTCATTTAAATTCTTTTATTATACCCACCTTGGCCAAAACGGTAGGCTAGTCCTCCACTTGTTCCATTGTTGTGGGGTTGCAATTTAATTTTTCAAATCATTTCAATTATTGCAAAAGTAATCATATGTGTACTCCATCACTGCCCTGTATTCTCTCCCCTTGCCACTTTGTGGATCCTGAGTGACAAGAAAAGGAAAATGATTGGGAGGTTAGTTTAATTAGGGATCCAAACTTTTATTGCTTCAATCACCAAAAAGGGTGACTTGGGAGGCTACAAGGGGTGTAAGTCGGGGATGGCTTCATGGCACTATGTGTCCTCCTTGCTTGAGCGCCCAAGCATTCCGGGTTGACCCGTGGAGCTAGGAAAGGGCCTTGTTTTCCCTTCTTCTTGAGAACCCAACAATTCCTTTTGATTAAGGGGATAACAATTTGGGGTATGTTGTCGTCCTTATACACACTTGCAAATGTGGGCTAAGTCCAACCCACTTAGGGTGTCCTTGGATGAACAATGTCTAGGTTCACTGTCACTTTGACTTGAACCTCTTCCGTCTAAGCTTACTCCTAGGGAAGCCAAGGGGGGGGGTAGACCCTAGTTACTATGTGAAATTAAGAGTTAATTCTAGGAGTTGATTTTAGTTGATTAAAGGTTTGGGGATCTAGCCTTTATGCAAAAGAAACAATGCAAAGTGCAAGTTTAGATATGCAAAAGAAGTCATTTCCCTAAGACAACTAAGACTAGTGTCTAAGGTTGGGTAATGGGGTCAACTAAGTTAAAGGGATTGTGTTTTACAAAGATTACAATTAGATTACAAAATGATTTACTAGATACAAGATTCCACAATTAAGACTAGATACAAATAAATGAATTAAACAATTACTTACAAAGTTAATACAAAGACTAACTAAATGATACAACAAATATACAATAGATACAAATTATACAAAGCAAAGCAACTAACCAAGCAACCAACTTGTAATGAACTTGAATGTGCAGGTAAAGAAGATATTGCTCAAAGGGAAAGTGAACTACTACACATCAAACCAACTATCTCAAACAAGAGTGCCTCCAAAGGATGCACAACTCAAGGGGAAGTTTCACTGGCATACACAACCACAAGCTCCAAACAATGAAGATGCCTCCAAAGGATGCACAACCTCAAGGGAGAAGACCAATCACACCAAAATACAACTTAAGCTCAAAATTAAAAGTTGAAATGAGGCCTCCAAGGGCTAAAGCCCAACTTTAGATTACTTAGTCAAACCCACAAAATCTTAAAGTAAAATTGCATGTAAAAAGATGTAAAGTGAAGTCCTTGAAAAGTGACATAAGCATAAACCATCAAGATACCAATGAATATTTCCCAAGGTTAGGTGGATTGATTAGGATTGATTAAGTTGTTAAGTTAAGTGTAAATTCTAGACTAAGTGGCAACCCAAGAACTCTCCCTGCTTGTACCAAAATAATTGTTGGGTGCTCAATAAGTGAGGAAAACAAGGCCACACCCTAGCTCCATAGGTCAATCCAGGAAAAGAAGTACTCTACAGGGAGGACACCAAGTGTTGTGAGACCGTCCCCGATCTAGCACCCCCCGCTTCTTCCTTAAATTTTGTTTTTGTTGGAAAAGTTGGGACAATGGATGGTGACCTATTAAGCTAGATAGATTTTAGGATTTTAAAAATAAATTGAGCTTAAGTGAGTTTAGATTAATTGTAAGTGATTACAATGTAGTGCGTTAAAGAAAGTGTGCTTGCAAAAGGAAAGTATTTTAAAGATTAAGACTTGAAAAAGTAAAGTATTAAAATGGAAATTGCAAGGAAACTTAAAATGCTTGAAACAAGATATTACAAGATTATACAATGCTTAAAGAAAATAGATTGCAATATATTAGAAGTACTTTAAAGATTATTAAATTAAAAACAAAATCACTTAAATGAAAATGACTTGCAAAGAAAAGAAAGAGCAAGATAAGCAATGTAAATTAATTATGCCTCCATGGGCCTAAACTAGCATTAGATGATTACTTTAAGACCTAGATTATTTTAACCATTAAGCACATAAAGAAGTAAAAACCAAATGCTAACCTAACCTTACGATTTTGGGGGTTGGCTTAGCCAAGCTCACTCCAAGGTGTAGGTAAAAGAAAGAAAATGCAGAGATTAATTACAAGAGAGGAATGCAAGCCCTTTAAGCTTGCTTAACATGTGAGAATGAGAAGAGAAGAAGAGGGTATTTGTTTCCCAATTTTGGGAGGCTGATATTTGACTTGTAGATGCCCCAAATGGGTTGTAATCCCTCCCAAATATGACCATGCTGCAAAAAATGACAAAAACTCATGAAAATTTCTGTTATAAAAACCAAAAATTTTCAGTGTAAATTTCAGCAAGTAAAATATGTTTATAAGCTTTATCCAAGTATGTTAGAATGTCCAAGGAAGTATAGAATAGAACAGAAATAAGAAACATAAATTTTTAGAGGGTTTAAATGGGTGAAAAGAGAGATTTCCAGATCTGAAATCTTCACTCCAAACCCTTAGGCAACCTGCAAATCTTGTGAGAAAAGATACAAAAATAGAAAGTACGTGAATAGATCTAGATGGTAAAACAAAATACTTTGCAATACCCAAATAAACACTTCACTAGATCTATGATAATACTACCACAAATCTATCCAAGCAAAATACTTTGCTTAGAGTTCCTATTCTAGATCTATAAGCTAAGCATACACAAGAAAAATAAACAAGAACAAGATCACTTCATATGTAGCAAGATGGCACCAAGAAGACTCTCAACACCATTGATCCTCCAAAGATTTATTTTATTCAATAGCAAGCTTGGGTAAATACTTGCCACAAGCTTGAGAGAAGAACAAGAGCAAGAGAGAGAGAGAGCAAAGAGTGAGAGAAGAGAGATTTTGGCATAGTAACAATACCAAGAGTAGATGTGTGAAATGAGGGAGGGGAGGCTCTTATTTATACTTAGGAGTCAAGAGTTACCCCTCTTGGATGCTCTCCAAGTGTCCATCAATTAAGAGTTATTGAGCATCTCAAGGGGGGCACACTTTTAGGGTTTAGGAGAAGTTAGAGTTTTGGAAAATGAGTTGGCATGAGTTGGAAGGGTTTGAAAAGTCAAATAAATGAGTTGTAGGGTCTAGGGAGGCGCACCAAGGGAGAGAATAAGTCTCCCTTTAATTATTTTATTTATTTTTTGGTTTTTTGGAGATTTTCTAGAAGGGGGGTGCACTTCTCTAGAGAAAGAAGACGTTTTCGCTTAATGGCTAGGTGAGGGGGCGAGGTGATAGTTGGGAAAGGGTTAGGATAGCTTACGAAAAAGTTTGTGTAAGTTCTCTCACTCTTTCTCAAGTTAATTTGGTCATATTACAAAATTTTGACAAGTTTGACTTTGTCAATTTCAGCAATTAAATTGTTGTCTTAAACTGACTGAGACTCCTCATGGACAAACACCTAGCAAAACTTGTCAATTGAGCTGAAACTTTCTCCAAGGGTGTAAGGGATCTCATTCTATTTCTGTTGAACACAAATACCCCTATCAAAATCCCAAGGATCCAGTTTTTACAATTTTTATCAAAAATTAATTAAAATTACCATTAAATGGGTAATTTTAAAAAATTAAAAAAAAAAAATTCTTAGACTCGATGGAATTCCGCAAAACTCTAGAAGATGTCTAGCATGGTCATTTACAATATTCCTAGACACTGGCTACCATAGGGATCGACCATTAGAGCATCTTTCACCACTTTGGAGGATTATTGTGGGAGTGAAAAACTCATGGGAAATTAATAAGGCTAATTAGGCCAAATTAATAACCTAAGGAAAAAAAACACTCAATGAAAGGAACTCCTCTAGTGATGAAGTCCTAGGAAACCAACCTAAACTATGATCCATGTAGACCCATTACATTATAATCCCATGCAGGGGAGCGGAAATTCCAATTACAAAAATACGTGCTGAGGCCAAAAACACCTTGTGGAGCCAGTAAGACTTCAAACTATTAGCACCATCAGGTACATATCATCATGGCACATGGAGTTGACCCCTAGTTGAAATAAGTGGTCAATAGGGTAGTCACATATTCTAGACTTGTATCTATCACACTTTAATCCCCCTAAATCAAGAGAGACTTAAAACGTAATTAAATTAACCTACACACTACTTTCACAACATTGCACTTCAAGTTTTCAAAGCAATTTCAATTTCGTCAAGTTGTGCAATTTTACATTTCAAGCAATTTACTTTTCATGTGATTCTAATTTCCAAGCAATTTCATGTTTTAAGTCACTTTCTCTCATTGTGGATGTTTACATGTACTAAAGCACCTCTGCTTTTGTTATAAGCATTCTTTATTCATTTGGAGATAATTGTCTAGAACTAATAGTCATTTTATCATCTAATCCATTGTGTAGATATTTCACTATCTAATTTATAGTTGTATAATCATTTAATTGTTCAATTCATTGTATATATGTATTTCAATTTGTAGATAACATTCATAATTAGTTTAAGTGAAAAGTAATTTCTTTTACTCTTTGTGGATATCTCATAGCATCATTTACTTTTGTTTTATTGTATATTTGTTGTATAATCTTATTGACTCCATTTACCCATCTTTAGGCACTAGTCTTAATATAACTTCTCTGCTTCTATGTTATGGATGTGGCCAAAATCCTCATCCTCCTCATTATCCGATGTCACCTCAATGTAATGAGCTTTGCCACGGCCCATACACTTGTGGGATGGATCCCACAGTTCTTTGCATGTGTACCATATATTTTTTCTCCTCAGTTCTCTTCTAGTGTTCTCATCCATCCTACCTCTTCCCCTGTCACACCCCCTAGGGTATCTTACTCATGGATTCATTGGAGGTCTTTAGTCTCTTCCTCCAGTGTTTAGAGGTGGTCTAGGCATAAACTTAGGTTTTGTTGTTCAGCCTAGATCTCTCGTCCTCCATATAGCATCCTGCAAGTTGGTAGGCTTGAAAGCCTTAACCCAACCCTTTAAGGGTTCCATCAAACCCTCTGTGAAGAGCATCATGAGCCTTGATTGTGACACGTCCTTTACCATGACTGCTAACCTATGAAACTCTTCCATATACCCCTCCGGTGATCTTTTCTATCTGAGTTGTGTGAGTTCCCTAAAATGGAGTTCTAGATCCCCCTGGTCAAACCTGTCAATGAGCCTCTTTGTAAACTTTATGTATGCCACTATCTGATTATGGCCCAGTGTAGATAACCCATGGTACCACCAGTCATGAGTTTTTCCCTCCAAGTACATGGTGGCAAAATTGATGGCATCCATCTCTCTCATAGGGTTAAGCTGCAGGTAAGTGTCTAGTTTTTGTACCCACGCCTGCGCAGTCATCTTGGCCGAACCATCAAAGTAAGGGATCTCCATTTTTCCATCCCTACGCTTTAACTCATAATTGTTCCTATGGTACGGCCTGGGTTTATCTGAACTTCAACCCACAAAACTGATCTAATGTGATTTGCCTCTGAACTAGTGCGCTTAGTGAGTCGTACTCCCTCACATACTGATCAAACTGATCCTCAAACTCATCTGGGTGGTTGGGCTATGTATTTTCATCCACGAATGAAGGCAGGTACGGCCTATGGGTGGCCCTACTGTGTGTCTGTCCCTGTGGTGAACCTCCTCCGTGACTCTGTCCCTCAGTGTGATAGTGGGGAATGTGCTCCTATTGATGTCTATACCCTCCATGAGATCCACTGGCTTCTTTGTTTGCATATTTTTCAGTTCCCTTTCCTCCATGAGTCATATCCAATAGTACCTGTGAGATCAGAGTCTGATTTGCAGATACTTTTTCCAAGGTTTCCCTCAACTCGCTCTGACTTCTGCGTGATGCCTCCTGGCTTTCCTGTAAGTGTGCGACCAATGTACTCTTTGTCTGGAGTATGGACTTACGTAGTTCATGTGTCAAGGTTGCTAAGCCCTGTGGCTCACTGTCCTCACCTGAACCTTCCATATTCGCCTCTGCCTCACCTGTATGTTTCCTCCTTCTTCCCATATAAATGCCACTGAACTTCTGCATGCACTAATCCTCACGGGATGGGAGGATCAGAGCTCTGATACCACTGTAATGTTCCCAAGCCAATTTTTTCTCTTGGAACACTAACTGACCATTGATTTGCTTGTTTGTGTATGTTTGTTTGCAAATTGACCTCTTAAGTTTTGGCCTTAGGGTTTATAGATCAATTATTTAAGCTTAGATCTAAAGACAAGCAATGAAGATACAAGATAACACAAGATATGGAACCAATAGCAAGATCTGACCTTTATTGATGTAATAAGCAAGAACCTGATACAAGAAGGATGCAGATCTGGAATAACCTCAAATAGCTCCAACAAATAAGATGTGAGCTGCTACAAAATGCTCACGGAAAGAAGATGCAAGCCCCCAAGGCTGGATATACAAGGAAGATCAATACAACAAGAATCCAGGGTCAAGTCCAAACACCCTGGCTGCAGATATGCTCCCCTGGATGGATGTGAAGACCTAGTGTTTCGGCTTAGCTGAAGGAGACCACAAAATAGCATCAAACTCCACCAAATGATAGATCAAGGAAAGTAGAAGCTCTCCCTGAAGTCTCAAGCCCTAATGCCAAGATCTGCTCCTCCAAATTGTTGAATCCTCAATCAAGACCGTGCCGTCCTTAAGACTTTCAAGCTCAATATTTCGGCCCTGATGATTGAACCATCAAAATACCCTGAAACTTCATAGAAAGATAGATCAGGCCACTGCAAGGCATTAGGTGAAGTCTCGGGAACATATCTGAAGTATAACCCCTCTAAATTGGGCAGATATGAATCTCAATATCACCCTCCTTCTCTCCAAATCGACTCAATGCTCCAATAAATCAACTAGGAGGAGTAACCCTCTCCAAAAGCACTGGAATGATAGATCAGGGGCCTGCAAAGAAAACCCAACTGCCCAAATCTCCAAAATCCCTCTCAGACCTCTGGATCGAACTTCTCTCCAAAGAATGATGCGCCCCCTTGCTGGAAACACTCAAGGGTATGACCTGCTACTCTCCTGGATGAGTGATGGAACCTGTCAATGTTGTAGAATGGTGTGGGTGGAGTATTGCATCCCGGAGACCAAGCTTGGAACAAGATGGGTGGAATATTTCACCACCGAGTTGTTCTCTAGGGTTTGTATTCTCAAAACCCTCAAAACTGTGTGCTCAAGAGCCCAATAGCCAAATACATAATAATCCAAGATGAATGAGAGGTGCGCCCTAGGCTTTCCTTTATACCTCTTTTTATTCCTCTATTGAATTAAGTTAACCACTAGGTTCAACTCCTAACTCAACCTCAAACGCTCTAATCCTCCAATGAGTTACTTTTTACCTTTTCCAGTCAACTTCAAATTATAATATTGGATTTAGCTAACTTTTCCCCATGTTGCATGAGACTATAGTCTAGTGGGGATGACTAGACTACTTAGTATCTCCAAACCTCTTTATCAAGAGGTGGGGGACATTACAGCAGCTCAGGATATAGCAATAAAGATTAACAAAAATATACAAGCTTCAGAAAAGTCCAATCTTCCAAGTTTCAGTCGGGGTAGTTATTCTAGGCAAACAGAGGCAAAGAAAAAGGTTGCACCTCCTAACAATAAAGACCCAAATTTCGACCCTTTAAAGGTCATTACTGAGATGGTTAAAAGAATGGAAGCAACCCATGCTACTCAGCTTAGTGCTTTATAGAATAGGTTGATATCTATGGAAAGGTCTCAAAATAATAGATTCCAACCCATACCAAATAATGATAGGTGGCAAAAGAAAGGTCCTCCTCAATACCAAAGGCCTCCTAATCAGTTAGAGTCAAATAATGTGGTAAATGAAGAAATACCACCTTTTTGTAGAGCTTGTGAAGATTTTCACGAAGAGTCTACCTGCCCAGTTTTTGCCAGATAAATGAACAAGGCCTTCCTTCAACAAACAATTGTGTGGGGCAATCTAGAAACTCCAATCACATAAACAACTTTGGTGAAGCTCACCATTATCAATGGACTATTGGGTTCAAATGCAAGAAAGAAGTGAGCAAGCTAATGAAGTGATTGAAGAATATGACAATGTCACTAAGTTATATGGTCATAAGCCCACAAATGAGCAGATTTTGGAAATGGCAATGCAAAAAGGGATAGTCTACCAAAGGAAGGGGAAAGAAGGAACAAACAAGTCTCAAGCTAACTTTCCTAAGGTAACTACTCCTACAAATACTCCAATTACTAACTTGGATTTCAAATGCAAAAGTCTTGGTTCCTGTTATCCACCAGGTTGCACAAGCTGGATTTCCTGAAGAGCCGCCGAAGGATGAGCAAGCATTGCTCATACACACAGAATTCAGTTATTCAGCAGGCCCTGAAAAGGCCCATTTTTCCGTATTTCCACTGTTGTAATAAGTGTTTTAAGCATGAGAGAATGTAAAAGGCTATTGGCCACCCTTGATCTGGTAGTGGGCACATACTCCGGAGTGTTTTTTACTTGTTAATTATCTTTTCTTCTTGCCTTAGTAAGAGGATTAAATAATTTCTGAGTTTTTTCACTCGAAAAAAGACTTGCTCCAAAGCCGAAGTGTGTGTTGACAAGCAGGTCTT
>SNQJ01S0151198.1:0-11814 GCA_010110895.2 Picea sitchensis
TCCACCATAGAACCATTCGGAGGTTCTCTTTGTCTAACCAAAGCCTTCAATGATTTCAAGTGCCTCTCCACCATCCACATTGACCTTGTGTGTATAGGTCCACACATTTCAATCTCCTCAAATTGGTGTATGAGGTAGTGTTCTTGTGCATTGAAAATTTTTGGAGGTAGATACTTTTGCATTTCACACATTAGACGAGGAATTTCTCTCTTCCAATACTTTATATCATCTTGATGGATTTCTTTCAATGACAACCATCTACAAATCATAACGCAAGAAAATAACACGTTTCAACAAAACATAATATATATTACATTACAAGTAAAATATAAGTCATTAAGTACAACAACAAATTCAAAAAACATTTTGCATATAAATCACAACTACTTACTTCATGTATTTGTCAAGATCATATATAACTTGTTTGACGTTCTTGTCAAAGTCGTTTGGGAGAGATAGAGATAGAAAATACTGTAACAATAAAAATGAATCGTTATTTGTTTCCAAAGTAGACAAAAAAAATAAAAATCTTAAAAAATGTATACGGTCAATATATAAATATGTATACCAAAATTATTACCTTAATGAAGATATGTCAATCATGTGTTTTAACTCCACCAAATTCACCTTTTTTCATTAAAATATTATTTATGTTTGAAGAAAAGTCTGTGGGAAATTTAATTCTTTGAATTACATATTTTACATCATTGCTTTGTTGTTATGTTAATTGACGCAACCTCACTCTTTTGAAAGCATGATCGCTCTCACCAGGACCTTCTCTTCTCTCGGCCTGAAGAGCTGAATCGCTCTCTGAACTCCTTATCAGGAATCCTCTGCTCCCACGGGATCTTCCTTATGATCTCCCTTTGCTTTATCGGGAAATCGGACCTCGCGTGATCGCGAGTACTGCTCTCACGGAATCGGGACTCACAAAATCCTGAAACCCGATGAGTATCTGCCAAGGCTTTCCTAGCTTATGTCAGGATTTTACCCGTCGGGAAATCGGTACTCACACGGTCGCGAGTCGCTGCTCCCATGAATCTCCGATTCCCGAACTCCGATGCCACCTGTCCTCTGCTCTGCCACCTGGGACCCACACTCTAGTAGAAATTGGGAAATCACGTTTCGGAAATTCACAATTCCCACTGCACAAAGTCACAGACCCTTCCAAGTCTCGAACTCCGATATGCGAGGCCACCTGTCGACGATTCAAGGTGAGACTCAATCCCCTGACACCTGTCCTCCACTAGGCCTTTAACCCTATCGGGAAAATCGCGGGTCGCGATTTCAATGTGTTCGACCCTCTTGTCTCCGGAAACCCCGATGACCTGGATATCCCGACGACTCCTCGGGTTCTTCCTCTGCTCTGGGGACTTAAACCCTGCGCAACTTTCCAAGATCCGATGGCTGACGGGATTTCGTTGTTTCCTCTATGAACCTTGACCGTTGGTTCCTCCCCCTTGAGGTTTTCTTGAAGAGATTGAATGTTCCATCTCAGAACTTGTTCTCTAACGTCTTTGCTAACAACCCTTGCTCAGAATTCCTTCGACACATACTCCTGTGATGTCGTTTAGCAATATCTCGAAGGCACCGAACCTCCTGAGTTTTTTTTTCACTCTGATTCTTTCAGAGGGCTTGCACGCACTCCTTGCGGCAACCGTTCAACAACTCCCAAGTGTTGAATCCTCCTGACTCTGCGCACTTCCTACAGCAGCAGTCTTGAATAATTTACTCAGAATCGCAACTCTGAGACTTCTTCTTCAACCTGCGCACTCCTTGCACGGCTTCAATCACCCCAAATCAACTTCAGGGCGAATGAGAACAAAGTTCGACTACTGAGCCTTCATGAACGCACTCCTTGCGGATGAATTCAACTGCACTCCTTGCAGGAATCTCCTGGCTCAGATAGAGAAACAATTGAAACTCATTTCCTCTCCCCTTCAGACTTCAGTTTCGAAACATGAAATCACATGCACAACATATACAAAGCAAATGCATAACCAGAAAGCAAACATTCATGAGCACATAAATAAGATACACAGAGAAACAACACCAACCATGAACTTGAATCAGGACTTCAATCTATTAATTCAAATGCCTGTACATGGGTGTTCTTCACAATTTCTCTGCTTTCTCTTCTCTTCTGAATGCTTCTGAATCTTGCTAATGTTACAATGATACAATGAGGGTGTCTATATCCGTTTTCCCTCCCAGACTCTAAAACTGACTATTCTGGAAATTAAAATCCTATCTACCTGCATTAAATCTATTAAATGCCTCCTATCTATTTCAGACAAGAGAGTATGGCTCGAGGTCTGATACAACATACAAAAGGCGCTCCTTCATAAAGGATCATTTAAAACTTGCGCTACAATCCCAAAGAACTTTTCAAAATTTTGGGTTTTTGTTTATCCAGTTGATCTCCGCTTGATGTGTTGGCTCGCTTGCTGAGTTGGCGATGCTCTTGCATCATTAATAACCATGGAAGGTTATTTCGGTCTCCATCGCTATTTTATTGGATCACACTTTGCATTGCATGATTGGCTTCCTAAATGTCTGTACAAATTTTGACATTTTTTCTTCATCCCTCCTACCATCTATGATTCACCATAACGTTTCTGTCACATTCTTCCCGATATGCATTGTATCAAACAAATGATCTATTATTTTAGCTCATCATAGTAGGGAAACCTCATGAATTGAGTGGGATAACATTTCATTCCTCGTGGAAGCCCATTATTAATACCTTCACGATGGCGGCCACAAGATGAAGCATAAAATAAATCACATCAATAATTATCAAATACGGTAAAATAAATTCAATAATTAAATTAAAAATTAAAAACAATATTACACATATTATACATAAAGAAATGATGTACTTTGACGATTTATGTTATATTCCAACCTCCATCGGTGAGGTGTCATTCTTCGTGATTTTAATCTAGTCTCTTCTTTCCAATTGAAAAGATGTTTTTCAGTAGTACGATACCTATGGTTCTTAGGGAGGAAGTGCCTATATTCATCAAACACCATCTTTCCTAAACTTTTTGAACGACGATACTTCATCTTAGGACCACAAACTGGACATGAAAACTTACCCTTCATTTGAAGACCTGCAACAAATGGATTTATATCAATTATACGATAGGATTATTTAAAAAACATGCATGTTATCTTCAAATAACTATATAGTATTAAAGTGCAACAAAATGCTACATACCAAAAAAATGTTTTAGTCTCGAGGCATCATGAATTGTTCATACAAGTATTCCGCGAAATTGAAATTTCTTCTCCCCGATTGGTTTATAAATGTCATACATAGTGATGTCAACCCATAACTTTAGTATCTCGTCGATAAGAGACTTGATATATACATTCATATCTTTAACTTGGTACTTACCTAATCCTTCGAAATTACACATAATTAATACCATGATATGTATATTATATAAGTAAATATTTTTCAATTAGGGGACTTTCTTGGAATGGAGTTTTGCAGCCCAATAGCTTCGGAGGCCCATGGGATGCCTACTGCGGTCATGAGCCTCCCATCCCACCTAGCCCCCCTTTCCCACTGACATGATTCTCTTTCCCGCGCCCTCACCTTGTGGCCGTACCTTCAGACTCACCTCAGTTCACTAGATTGTTTCCCTAGACCACTTCCAAAGCCTCAGAGCTATTCAAATCTATAACAGTTGAGGTCTTTGCTCTGTTTACTTGGTTTTTTCCAGAGGCAGATTGAACAAAGGAATTTCTTGGGCTCACCTCATTCAACTACAAAACCAACATGGTCAGTTATGATGACATGGTGGACTATTATCTTAAGCCTGGAGAACCGCTACCTTGGCATTTTAAAGCTGGCAGTCAAGATCAGAACTTCACAGAGCAGTTATATGGGTTTTTACCATGGGTCTCACAGGAGGACTTTTTTTCACAACTCTCAGGGTTCTCCAGTTTTTTTTCGGGACAGGCTCAAGCTAACCGCTCTTGGCTAGGAGGTGCAGGAACTTTCAGGGTTTTCTCTCCACAAACCTCGGTCAGCCCCACCCAACCCATGTCTTAGTTCCCATCCTCCTTCCTTGTCGTAGACCCTACCTTCCCTCTACTCTGTACTCTCCCCCTCACCTCCTCCCCTTCCAACATCTCATGATCCTTACCAAGCCCCTTGATTCCAAGCTTCCCCCTCTCCCCCTCTCTTGAACAAAGTTTTTTCTCACCGCCTCTTTTAGGCCTGGGTTCACCCCCTCCTTCTCAGACCACCGCAAACTGGGCTCCTTTCAAGCATGGCTTGAATCCAACCCACCTCTACCCTTTCAAAGAACAGTTTTATTTTCAGGACCACACTCTTTCGGTGGATGAAGGGTTTATCTCAGCAAACCTCCGGCCAACAAATTCCAGTGAGTGGGTTAATGTTTTCGGAGGGGAAACAACAAATGTCGCTCAGAATCAACAAACATGCCCTCGTAAGGGAGGCGATGGAACAAGACACAGAAAGCACAATAAATGCATAGGATCCTCCTCCACAAATCAAAATTTCACTTTGGGGGACGACCTAACCTTAGCAGGAGTGGAAGAAATGGCAGACAAAACCCTCGTTGGGAAAGCTTATGGAAGACAATTTAGCGAAAATTCGCTAAAAAATTGGGTGGCTTCAAACTGGGATCAGCTCTACAATCTTCCACCAAAAATCAACCGACTTTCCAGAGGTTGGTTCATGCTTAGTTTCTCAGAAAAATCCCAAGCTTACTCGGTCCTACAAAAAAGTTGGTTCATAGACTCCTCCCCTATTCTCCTAAAGCTTTGGTACCCCACTTTTGATACAGACAATGAGAGATTGGACTCCATCTCCATTTGGGTCTGACTATCGGGACTCCCCCCACACCCTTGGAATGAAAAGTGCTTCCAAGCCATCGGGAATCACCTGGGTGAATTAATAACTGCATATATGGGTTTTATTGAAATAGGGGAAATGGCGGTAGCAAGGATCCTAGTCCTTCTAAACATAAGAGAGAGTCTAAAGGAATACCTAAATCTAACAGATTTGGGAAGAACCAGGGTACAAATTCTTGACTACGAAGGAATCCCCTTCCATTGCAGAAGATTTCATGAATATGGACACATCATGAACGTCTACAACTACAGCTTGAGAGGACACAGAAATCGACGACCAACTGCAAAAAATAGGAGGAGCAACGAGATGCCGACCTCTGAAGACACCAGCTCTCCTTCCACATAATCCTCTATAGGAGGAAACAAAAATGAACAAGAATATCGTGGACTAAAGAAGTAGAATCTCCTTCCTTGTAAGAAGGAAACATTTTGGCAATAGTTCAAGTCAAAAGAGAGCGGCAAGCATCAGAAGCAGGCTCAGAGGCCATCCCTCTTTTTCTAGTCAATAGATTTTTGGGTATGCATATTTCTATCTCCCGCCCAGCTTTTGGTTTTTCAAAGGATTTTAGCTTTTCTGTGTTGAATGGAGGCCTCTCCCCCCCACTCCCCTCACCCTCTCTTTTCCCCTTTCCTCCTCCCCCACTCCTCCCTCCGCCCTTGCCCTCTCCTTCTGTTTTCCCCTATGTTCCTCTACTAGATCTAGAGATCAGCACTCTCCCCCACCCTCCACTAGAGGACTCCTCCTCAGAAGAACCAGAAGACTCTATTATCAGATACCAACTCTACAACAGGACTACATCCATTCCAATATAAGAACACAAGGGCTTGGGACCAAACCCTGAGATCCATAAAACAAAAAAGGGGCGTGGAAGAAACTCCCACCTGTACAAGCCTCAATCCATAACTTTGGTTGATATTTCCTCCAACTGACAATAATCAATTATTCGGGCGCTTAGAGCAGCGAAAGCCCTTGACAGGGTTCCCTTATGAAACTCCTCACCTACAACTGCAGAGGTTTGGCAAGTTACCCCAAAAAACTCGCACTAGAAAGGTTGGTCCTGAAAAACCAACCAGACTTCATCTTCTTACAAGAAACTCTCTTAGACGAAGAAGCCGCAATAAAAATGCTCTCCACCCTGCTCCCAGGCTTGGAATTTTTGGGTCAGAGTCCCAAAGGCAGATCAGGGGGCCTAAATCTCGAACTACGAACTCGAAAAATAAAACTCCTAATTTTCTGGGCAATGGATTTTGCTTTAGGAGGAGACTTCCTTATGGAATGTTTTGAAAAGGGTTTAAGATTAATAAACGTCTATGGGCCACACTCAAAACGAAACACTTTCTGGGATAACTTGTTCACAAAAGAACTTTTGAACACCAAACTACTAATCTTGGGAGGTGATCTAAACTTCTCTTTGGGAGAAGTAGAAAGATGGGGACCTACTACCCACCCAGGGAGTCAAGCTGCATATTTTAGACATCTAATGGACTCAAAAGGACTGACTGATGTGGGTCCACCAAAAATGTTACATACCTGGAGAAATATGAGGACAGTAGAAGCCAGAGTAGTAAAAAGATTAGATCATTTTTTGATCTCTGAATCCTTTGCATCGCTCCCTTTTAAAAATTTCCAATGGATTGGAAGCAGAGGGGAATCAGAGCACTCACATGTTTGGCTCGACCTAGAAGGATCCCCCATTAAACATGTTTCCCCCTTCAAATTCAACCCCTCCTGGCTAAAATATGAAAGTTTCCAACAACTTATCGAGACAAACTGGATCTCCGTAAGAAATATCGAGGAAACTCCTGCAGGCATCCAGTTTGCGTCAAATCTCAAATTAATAAAGAAATTGGTCATCCCCTGGGAAAAATCAAAACAGAACTCAAAATAACAGGAATTACAAAAAATAGAGGAATACCTCAAACTTTTTCAAGAAGAACCTGAGGCATCTTTCCTCTCAGATGAAGCCCGGGAAACTCTAAAAAATCTAGAAGCAAATAGAAGAACCTTGCTCGTGGAACAAGAGAATACTTGGAGACTGAAAAATAGAGCTATTTGGTTGGAAAAAGGGGATGAAAACAAAAAATTATTCCAAGCATAATCAAAAGGAAGGAAAGTTGAAAACACAATCTGGAATCTCAAGGATCAAGAAGGCAGACCCTACACAACTTTTGACGAAATTGCAAACCTGGGAAAAAACCATTTCCAATCCCTCTTTAAAATTGACAGGAGCACCAATATTGCAGAAATCATAAAGGTGGCCTTATACCTCCCCAGTTTTGTAACCAACCAAGGAAAGCAAGACTTGTTTGTTGAAGTCACAGAAAAAGAGCTAAATGAAACCCTACAAACCTTTCAGAGGGATAAAAGTCCAGGCCCTGACAGGTGGACAATCGAATTTTTCAAGTGTTTCTATGATCTGCTCATCAAATATCTACTAGAGATAATTGAAGAATCAAGAACAAATGGCAGAATCGATGGACCTTTCAACTCCACATTTATAGCCCTCATACCAAAGGTAAATGATCCTCAGACCTTTGGTGACTACAGGCCTATTTCTCTTTGTAACTGTATTTACAAGATCATCGCCAAAATCATAGCTCGCAGGATAAAACCCCTACTTTCAAAAGCCATCTCAATGGAACAATTTGGTTTTCTCGAAGGAAGACAAATTCATGAGGCAGTAGGGGTTGCACAAGAAGGCCTCCACGGCCTAAAGACCACAAGATCAAACGGAGAAATTTTGAAGATTGACCTTTCAAAGGCTTTTGACAGGGTAAATTGGACTTACATTCATCTTTTTCTCACCCACTTAGGCTTTCAAGTCCCCTTTATAAAATGGATAATGGCCTGCATTACCTCAGTATCCTTCATAGTACTCATCAATGGGGCAGCCTCCCTTTCTTCAAGTCAGAAAGAGGACTAAGACAAGGATGTCCTCTGTCACCTCTCCTCTTACTTCTTGTAGAAGAAGGCCTAAGTAAAGCCATAGATGCAGCAGCCAGAGCAGGGACCTTTCAAGGAATCTCAGTATCATCAGGACTGAAAATCACCCACCTATTATTTGTAGTTGACATTCTCATCTTTTGCAACGACAAAGTTGGAGATGTTGAAACGTTGGCGAACATCCTAGTTACTTTTCGCTTAGCTACAGGTATGATAATAAATGAGCAAAAATATACAATATCCACTTCTGAATTAGACGAAGAAGAAAATGATGTTTATCACAGACTTTTCTCTTTCACTTTGCAAGATATCTCACAAGGATTAAAATACCTGGGCTTTCAGCTAAAACCAAATAGCTACAAAAAAGAAGATTGGAAATGGTTGATAGCAAAAATAGAAAAAGACTAAACAGTTAGAGCTATAGATGGTTATCAAGAGTAGGCAGCCTCACTCTGACAAAATCAATACCAGAAGCCATCCCAGTTTATTGGATGTCGTTGGCTTGGATCCCAAAAGGAATCCTGGAAAAAATCAGGAAGATCTATGCACGTTTCATCTAGTCAGGGTCCGGAGAAAAGTACACATAGCCCTAGTCAAAATGGGACTACATAGCCTTGCCAAAAGCCTTAGGAGGATGTGGGCTCAAAAATATTTTTCTCTTCTCAAAGGCCCTTGCAGGAAAAGCCTGCTAGAGACTCATCTCAGACACTAGCATGTGGACACTTGTAATAGTTGAAAAATATATCTCTCCAGATACAATTGAAGATTGGATCAGAAGACCTCACAAAGCTTCAACAACTGGCTCGATCATTTGGAAAGCAATGATCTCTTCATTTACAGTGGTTGGGGACAACCTTGCGTGGAAGGTGGGTAAAGGCAGTCGCTTATAAATAGGGACTGACCCCTGGCCAGGAAGTGACACCTCCCACATCCTGTCGGAAGACCTTATTGAACAACTCCACAGACAAGGTATCTTTTATCTCTCTCATTTAGCCAACCCCCAACAACAACTTATTGAAATCAAGGCAAGAAAAATGCAAATCTCCTCGGCTTCATTGGGCCTCAAGCAGATTCTTTGACAAACTATATAGATGCACTCAAAAGAAGCCACATCAGATTAACCAAAAGCGAGGACAAACTAGTTTGGCAAAGAAATCCTACTAGTCTATACACCCTAAAATCAAGGTATATAGCATTAAACCTCCCATTACAACAACTTCCCAAATGGTGGTGGAAAAGCCTTTGGAAGCAAAAGTGCCCACAAAAAGCAAAAGTCTTCATGTGGGCAGCTTTAAACAATCGAATTCCAACTTGGGAGAAATTGAATAAGCGTAAAATAGAAGGCCTTGGAAGATGCACACTTTGCAAAAACACAAATGAAACCACTCCTCATTTACTTCTCACATGTCCCTTCACAGTAAAAGTTTGGACTGAAACCTCAAAAAGTCTAAAACAATTTTTTTCATGGGTTGGAGATTCCATGGAATCTGCCTAGAAAACATGGACATATACCCCAGGAAACAAAGCCTTCAAAGCACTCCCCCTTCTGATAAGTTGGGGAATTTGGCTAGCAAGAAACTCTGAAATTTTCAAGGAAAAAGCCACCCTCCCAGAAATTCTTGTAGCACAAAGCCTAGCAATAATTGCTCATTTTCCACATATTACTCCTACAAAAACCTTAAGGAATAGACTTCATGAGTTCATAGACATCACAAAAACTTGGGCTTATTTCGATGGTGTTGCACAAAACTATGTCTATGGAGGAGGAGTTATCCTACACCTCTCAGAAAACCATTTTTTCCACTTAAAAATGGGATTGGGGAGGGGAACCAACAACTATGCATAATTATTAACCTTAAAGCTTCTACTTATTTTTTCAAAAGAAAAGGATCTACTTCATTTACAAATTTTTGGAGACTCCGTGAATGTAATAAATTGGACAAATAAAAAACAATCTTGCCATAACATTCTGCTATTTCCTATTCTGGAGGAAATTCACAGACTTTTGGACACTTTTGACACTGTGGTTATCGCACATGTATACAAGGACATAAAAATGACAGTAGACATACTATCAAAGGAAGGTCTACAACTCTTACAAGGACAATGGCACATTATGAAAAAGAAAGGGGAAGACACAAATGCTTTCTACCACAGGCCTTTTACAGATGAACAGGAACCTTCACTTTTTTGAACTCACAAAACAAAGAAACAACCAGTCACTCTTACATACGACTTGCAGTTTCACTCAGTTCTTTTCACCCAGCATCAGTTAATGGAACTATTGAAGGCTTCAAAACTGCTCTTTATTTCTTAAGAAAGACAGACAAAAACCACAATAGTGGTGATTTTCTCCTGTATATAAAAGACTCTTTGATCGGAAAACAATACATCCAATTATGGATGAGTTTTTTTTTTTTTTTCTCTCCTAGAAATAAAAATGAAGAAAAGGCACTCAAATGCCTACTTATCTTCAGCTATAGCACACACTTTCATAGTGTGTGGTGCTCTAGAAGCACCTACAAAATGTAATTTTGTCCTTCCCAAGGAATAAAAATTACATTTTTTTCTTTGGAAAAAAAATTATATAAGTAAATAAATAAATAAAAGATATTCTGCAAAAAAAGAAACAAATGAAAATGTTACATTCGAAAAATTAATGTAAACAAATCCCTGGAACAATCATTGTCAACATTATGTGCTCCCTCTTTATTGACATCCGAGGAGGAATGTTATTGTTGATAATAAAAAAATAGGGCACACTAAGTAAATAGACGTAAGCTCTCCAAATGGATTAACACCGTCAGCTGCCAACGAAAGCCTATCACTATGAGGTTCATCTTAAAATTCTTCCCATTTTTCCTCAATTTCCCTAAATGCATAACCATTTGCGGGCATTCGAAGAACACCATATCCACTTATGTTCCATGCATGGTAATCCATAATCTATGCAATGCTTTCGCACCTGAACAATCGTTGAAAACGTGGAATTATGAGAATATGACGAAGAACCTTTCGAGGCACCCTATTTGTTACTTGATATGTTCGATATCTACTTATATGACATTGCGAACATTTTGTTTAGGACACGTGTTGTCCATAATATATAATATGATCATTAGGACATGCATCTATAGTTTGATACTCCATTCCAATGTCTTTCATAATGGCATGTAAATTTCGATATGTGCGAGGTAAAATATTTGACGATGGTAACAAAAATTCACCTAACAATCTACAACATAAAAAGTAACTAGTTAATATAAAGAATACTAATCATAAATATTGTATTCTTATTTTACACATTAATTAACATTAAAAAGAAAAAAGAAAAAAAAATCAACATTTATGTATATGTGATGAAACATATTACATACCTTAGGATCTATGTCATACAAGTGTTCGACAAATGGTTTATAACCTTTAAGTTCACCAACAGTAATGTAGCGGAGAGAAGATTTGCTCTTGAGCCTTTATTAAGTCGTTTATTTTCCTTTTCTATTAGAGGTTCATCATAAATACCATCATTGCCCCCATCCTCATACGATTGAGCGAACAAGTCTTGGATCATTTGATTTGTCCCATCATCTTGAACTATGTTATTATTTTCATCTTATTCCATAGGATTATTAACTTGATCTTCATTTGATCCGGATTATTTTCGGCACGAAATGAGATCGGAGATATAATAAAGAAATGCACAGAGATATCGCAAATATTCAATAATATAACAGAAATATATCAGAGATGCAACCATAAACACAGATATACAGTAATACATGATTTCTATTAATGAAATAAATGTATAGAGACTATAAAATAAAGAGTGAAAGACTCGCTAGAATGGTGGTAGCTTATCTCTAAGAAGAGATGTGATGGCTACTCGCATTCACAAGAAGATGATTACAATGAGGCTCTAAAGGCCTTTTTACAATAAACAGGAATGCCAAAAGTCCTAGACATCCAAAAACCTAACC
>SNQJ01S0151198.1:11824-26664 GCA_010110895.2 Picea sitchensis
AGTCATGTGGGCCCCGTTTGGGTAAGTTAGTACATCAACTTCCCGGGGGTCGTAACTTTTGCATACGATCTCCGTTTTAGGCGTATGATAGCTCGTTGGAAAGGTAACGTCGAGGAGATTCTTTTTGTGGGATTAATCATTCCTTTAACTCTCATTGAGAACCTCGATCTCAAAAAACCTTCATTTAGGCCCTCAAAATGGCCCCGGAAGTTAAAACCTGCTAAAAATAGTAAATTGCCAAAATTGTCAGAAAACTGTTTCGAGCCAGTCGAAAAAGGTGGGTGGACACCGATATCCACCTGAATCATCATTATTCGCTTCATGTTCCTCAACTTGTACAACATCATTTCTACTACTACTTGGTGCATTTTGCATAAAGTTAGGGGTAAATTATAACTTTATAATTACAAACAATCATACAAAATTAATGTGTATAACAAATATTAAAACAATATTAAATTTTATAAATACAATCAATATAAAGACAGATAATGATCAATATATAGCTAATTAGCATGGGACGATATTCATTCAATCCCCCATCAATGTGCACATATCTCCTACAATGTCTTTTAGTTGTTCATATTAAAATTCTTATGGGACGTGCAGTACAACATCTTTTGCAAGGGAAATAACATTTATCATCACCCTTTTCACCCTCTTTACTTTTTTTCCCACCTCTAATATTTTTTTACATTCTTCCCCACAAAAAAACAATGAGGATTATCTTATAAAATTGAGTGGTGTAATAGAATATCTATTATATTATTCTAATGCAATTGACCTATGAACATAAATATGTTTTTCGCTTGACAAGAACACCTTATACCTTTTCTGAACCATCGTTGTTATAGAAAAATTGTCGCAACATCTCTAAAATGCAACATATTTATTTTTTTGTCCGTCAGAATTCTGACAACAGGTGACCAAGTCAATGTTGACTTAGTCAAATAGTGGATGAAAGTTTGAAGAGAGCAACAACTAGCACTACTAGCATCAGTAGTGAGACGAAACTATAGATATTGTCGGAATTGAGACGAACATAGAGATATCATATGTATTGAGACAAAGATAGAGTAACAGTTGGAAGTGCGATGAATCTAAAGGTTTCCGTAGCAAGTGCAATTAATGCGGGTAGGATTCCAAAAAAATGAAAAATTGAAATATTTATCTTGTATTTTTCAATAATACGGGCAATTTTGTCTGTACTGTCGGAAATAGTTCGTCGGAATTTTTTCAATATGTAGTATTGCTACAACAACCATTTGAGATTGAGACATATGCCTCTGACTATGTTATCAGTGCAATACTCACTCAGCAAGGACATATGATGGCCTTCTATCATAGTGAAACATTATCTAATGTTGTTCGCAGATATCCCACCTATGACAAAGAGATGTACTCCATTGTGCATGCATGTCGACAGTGGAAGCATTATTTTATGGGAAAGGAAACGATCATCCACACTAATCATGGGCCTTTGCAATTCATGCAAACACAAGAAAAGTTACAAAATGACCACCATCAGAAGTGGTCCAGGTACCTACAACAATTCCACTTGAACATCAAGTATAAGAAGGGAAACACCAATCGTATTGCAGACTACCTCGGTCAACCCTCAGTTGTGGCACAAACCGCAGTTCTTAACTCATGTGGGCGTGAGACCTCTAGGTGGCCTTAATTATACAACAATGACTTTGGCTTTGTTGTTATCTATCAAACATTGAGCATAGATAAATCAGTTCTAGACTTTTATATCCATGATGGTTTGTTATGTCATCTGGGCCATCTCTGTGTTCCTTCAAGCAAGCGTGCAAATATGATTTGGGAATCTCATTACAGTCAGGTGGCAGGACACTTTGGCATGGGAAAAGCAATGGAAATATTGCAAACATATTTTTATTGGCCAAAGCTTCGACAATTTGTCAACAAGTATATCAAATCATGCATTGCCTACACTATCGTCGAACCCACCATTAAGAAACAAGGGCTATACACCCCTCTTCCTACTCTTGATAGGCCTTGGGAGTCCATCCCCATGGATTACATGTACAGTCTAGCTTCAACCAAGGATAGTAATGACTGTGTATTCATGGTCGTTGATCGATTCTCTAATATGGCAGTTTTGACACCCTAGAAGAATAATATCACGACCGAGGCCACTGTTAGGCTCTTCTTTGAGCATGTTTGGGTTCATTTCGGGATACCACAAACTATTATCTTATATCATGATAGCAGGTTCTTGAGTACATTTTGGTCCATTCTGTGGTCATTGATGGACACCAAGCTCACCAAATCATCTGCCTTCCACCCCCAAACCGATGGACAGATAGAGGTAGCCAACATGATGATTGTGCATATCCTGAGAATGTAAAAATCCAAACATCCCCACACATGGGATGAGAGTCTTCCTTATGTTCAACATAGCTACAATCGATCCCTTCATAGCTTTATTGGCCACGACCCTTTTCAGGTGTGCTTTGGGTTCCAACCACTGGCCCTAATTGACATAGCTCTGCCCATGGCATTCACATAGGAAGAATCTACCCATACTCAAATTGAGGTTGATAAGGCAACCATATTTTTTGAACGGGTTCAGCACATATGTCAACAAGTCCATGACATCTTGCAAAAATCCAATGAAAAGTACAAGCAACAACATGACAAACATCAAGTTCCACACAAGTTTCAAGTTGGTGATAAGGTCTAGTTACATTTGCAGAAAGAGCACCTTGCATGACCAATCATAAGTTTTGCCTACTTCGATATGGGCCTTACACCATCACCAAGGTTGTAGGTGAGAATGATTTTGAATTAAGTATTCCCCCATTCCATGACCTGCATTCAATCTTTAATGTGGAGCTCCTTCACCCATAATCTCCACCTCTATTGGACACCTTGGAGGTAGTTGAGCACTTGGCCCCTACAAAACTCAACCATGATCGCTTTGAGTAGGATACATTTGATCAAATCATGGATACACGGATGAAAGGCACCCACCAAAAACAAATACAACTATACTGGGTCGTCAAAGGAGGGAAGCTTCTTCATCAAGGCAAGTGGATCACCAAGAGCCAAATTCAACAGAATTTTCCCCATCTGATAAGGGAACTTGACGCAATGGAAACCACAACTTCCTAAGAGGTGAGGAATGATTTGGGTGGATATCGGTCACCTCCCACCTCTTCCACTAACTCAATGGTTCTTTGTCTTCTTGACAGTATTTCTACAGTTTTTCAAGTCCCAAACTTCTGGGGTCATTTTGAGGCCCTAAATGGTGTTTTTTAGGAATTCGAGGGGCCAAGGGTTCCCATAACATTCCCTATCCATGGTCAAAATTTTCAGTGCTCAAATAGTTCTTCCCAACTAGCTATCATGCACCCCAAACGAATATTGTATGTAAAAGTTACACCCCCAGGAAGTCAACGTATCAACTAAGCACCTTGGGGCCCACAATAATTTTGGTGTTTCATTTTCTAGGGTTAGGGTTTTGATGTTTAGGAATTTTTCCTCTTTATTTTTTAGGCTCATTTTGGACTCTTTGTAATCATCTTTTTGCAAAAGATCATAGCTGATCCAGATTTAGGATCGAAACGAACTGATTAACAGACTGAATACAATAAACACAGAGATAGGAAGAATAACACAAATATCCAGTGAACAATATCTTCTATTAAATAATGAAATAGGATGAAACTGCAAAACTGAAACTTGCTCGAATGGTGGTAGTTATCTCTGAGAAGATATGTGGTTGTAAGTTTTAAACCTGCGATGTAAAGCAATGCATATAGATTCTTAAGCAAAACATAAATTAATCAATGGCTCATTCACATAGTACATAGAGATTTATACCAAAAACCCTCAACTGGGGAAAACCTTTCTTTTATTCATTATATTGAATTTCACCATTCACCATACAATATATACAATGTTTTTAGCTATTCCCTAGATACCAAAATCCTAATCCCTTAATCCGAGATTAATTTAGAAAACCGCTAAAAATAGCAAAAACCACCCAAAAAAAAAAATTGGGGTGTTGCCCCGGGCTACCGCCCATTGCCAAACATTGCGCGTAACCAAGGGGAGCCACACTTGCCCCCCTAGGAGGCGTCCGAGACACATGACACAAAAATCACTACTAGAGGGATTGTCAAACACAGTTGTTGAACCTGACACACCCACACACACACATGCAAAGAATATAACATATACCCAACAGTGGCTGCTACGGGCATCCGTCTAAGAAGAATGGATTACAATGAGGCTCCAGAAGCCCTTTTCATATTACTCATGAATGCCAAAACCCTAGACATCCAAAAACCTATCCCTAGAAGGTGAAACGCCAAAAGTCATGTGGGTCGTATGGGTAAGTTGGTGTAATTTGGTACCTCAACTTCCTAGGGTCATAACTTTTGCATACAACCTTCATTTTAGGCGCGTGATAGCCCGTTGGAAAGGTATTTCAGAGAACTACACATTATGTCGTCAAACTTTGACTCTATCTATAGTTTGACTACGATGAGTCAAAAAAACAATGTTTAGGGCCCCAAAACAGCCTTGGAAGTACAACAAGATGTGCTGACATGAAAACATACAAAATAAGCCAGTTGGATTAGGCAAGAGGCCACCCGTATCCACCTGGAGAATGTGTGGGGCTTCAGACAGCCCCAGAAGTGTAGAACTTACAATTATAAAGCAATACAGAATGACGTGTTGAACAAAAATGGACACGAGGAGCCAGTTGGAATAGGTGGGTGGCCACCAATATCCACCTGGATCAATCCTCCCCCCTTAGGAAGCAATGGTCTCCATTACGTTGAGTTCCCTCGTCAGGTGAGAAAAATTTTGTTGGATTTGGCCCTGGGTGAGCCACTTGCCTTGGTGTAGGAGTTTCCCTGCCTTGACAACCAGATAAAGTTAGATTTGTTGCTAGCAAGTGCCCTTGACCTCTGTGTCCACTATCTGATCGGTGGATGCTTGTTCCATGCAATCAAGGTTGGGCTATGTGGGTGTCAGTTGTTCGACAATCTCAGAGGTGTCCAAGGATGCAGACCAAGGAAGGGTGGAGTGTTGAGCTGAAAAGCATTGCTACCCACAGCCTTAGTGATAGTGTAAGGCCCATAGTGAAGTGGGTGAAGCTTTCGATGGGGCCCAGTGAGATGCTACTTCTGCAAATGTAACCAGACTTTGTCGCCAACCTGAAACTGGTGTGGTACCCTGTGTTGATCATGGCGCTGCTTGTACTTAGCATTGGATTTCTGCAAAATCTTCTGGACCTGTTGGCGGATGTGTTGAATCTGCTCAATGAATCTGGTGGCTTTGTCGATCGCAGGCTGATCAGGGGAAGATTCTGTATGTGCGGTGGCAAGAGGAAGTGCAACATCAATGGGTCCCAAGGGTTGGAATCCCAGACCCACCTGAAATGGGCTATGGCCAGTGGAACTATGGAGAGCCCTATTGTAAATTTGTTGGACATATGGGAGACTCTCATCCCATGTACGAGGATTCTTAGAATTGTACATGCACAGGATGTGCACAATCACCCGATTGACAACCTCGGTTTGGCCATCGGTTTGGGGGTGGAAAGTAGTGGATTTTGTGAGCTTGGTGTTTAAACAGAGACCAGAGACTCAACCAAAAGGTGTTGAGGAACCTGTTGTCTCGATCGGAGATGATGGTGTGTGGTATCCCAAAGTGGACCCAAACTCGTTTGAAGAAGAGCTTGGCAGTATCCGTCGTTGTGACATTCTTCTTACAGGCTGTGAGGATGGCCATCTTTGAAAACCGATAAACGACCACAAACACGCAGTCATTTTCGTGCTTGGTGGACGAAAAACCAGACATGTAATCCATTGAGATGGATTCCCACGACTTCTTGGGAATAGGAAGAGGGGTGTATAATCCTTGCTTCTTGATGGTTGGCATGGCAATGGCGCAGGCAGTGCAGGATACGATATACTTGTTAAAGTCTTGTCAAAGTTTTGTCCAATAAAAATGTTTCTGAAGAACGACCACAATTTTCTCTACGAAAAAATATCCTGCCACCTTATTGTAGTGGGCTTCCCAAATCAGCTTTGCACACTTGCTTGTAGGAACACAAAGATGGCCCAGGTGGCATAAGAGTTTGTCCTGAATGTGAAAATCAGTGACAGTGGCACATGTACCCAAGAGCTGATATGTGGTGGCGAAGTCAGGATCTTGCTGATAAAGTTGGGGCCACTCCGATGTTTCATGTCCATGGGAATGGAGCACATTGGTGAGTGCAGCCACAGGAGGCCGACTGAGGAAGTCAGCGAAACGATTGGAGATACATGTCTTATACTTGATGTTGAGATGGAACTATTGTAGGTAGGTGAACCACTTCTGATGGTGGCCATTCTGCAATTTCTCGTGTCTGTATGAACTGCAGAGGCTTGTGATCAATGTGTATGATCGTCTCTTTCCCAATAATGTAATGTTTCCATTGACGACAGGCTTGGACAATGGAATACATTTCCTTGTCATAGGTGGGGTATTTCCGGACAGTATCGAAGAGTGTCTCACTATGTTATGCCACAGGATGCCCATGCTGAGTGAGAACTGCGCCCACAACATAGTCAGATGCATCAGTCTCAATCTCGAATGGTTGTTGTAGATCGAGTAAGGAGAGTATTGGAGCTGAGCACAAGCGATGTTTTAGATCATCGAATGCTCGTTGTTGCTCCTTCTCCCACGTGAACTTGGCCCTACCACCACCCTTGGTCACTTGGCTAAGGGCCCATGCAATATGGGAGAATACCAACACAAACCGTCGATAGAAATTGGCTAGTCCCAAGAAGCTCCAAAGCTCGGTCACTGTGGTCAGGGCTGGCCAGTCACGGATGACTTGGATCTTAGTTGGATCAACATGTACCCCATGCTCATCAATAATATATCCCAGGTATTGGACCCTGTTCATGCTAAAAGAGCATTTTTTCCAAGTTGGCATAAAGCTTGTGTTGTCGCAAAGTGCTCAAAACTTGTTGAATACATCGCATGTGCTCCTCCCACGTTCTGTTGAAGAAGAGGATGTCATCCAAATATACTACCACAAAGGAATTGGTGAAGGGTCTCAATACATAATCCATCAACCTCATGAAAGTGGTTGGTGCATTTATTAAGCCAAAGGGCATGAATAGCCATTCATAGAGACCTTCTTTAAACTTGAAGGTTGTCTTCCAGACATCAGTTGGTTCGATGGGAACCTGGTGGTAGCCAGACTTCAGGTCAATCTTGCTGAATAAATTTGCCCCCTTGAGTTGGTCAAGAAGGTCATCAATCTTGGGAATGGGGTAGCGATTCCTGACTGTGATTTTGTTTAAGGCTCTATAATCAATGTAGAGTCGCCCAGTCCCGTCCTTCTTCTGCACTAGTACAATCGGGCTTCCACAGGGGGAGGAGCTCAGTCTGATGTGCCCCTTTTGAAGAATCTCTTGGGTCTGACGCATGATTTTTTCATTCTCCATCAGCAAGCGTTGATAGACTGGTCCATTAGGTAGAGGTGCATCGGGGGTCAGATCAATTGGATGCTTGACTTGGTAGTGTTTCGGTACCCCTGTAGGTGAGATGAAGATGTCTCTGTATTCTTCCATGATCCCGTCCATTTGATTCTACTGCAAAGAGAGGTGTTGTGTAGAGGCCACGGATGTGGCGACAACCTTCTTCTTACTGTGAGCATGGATCACAAAGAAGACAAACTTCCCGGTCTGTAAAATGACCTTACTGGATTGCTTAGCAGAGATTAAAGAAATAGTAGTAGGCGGTGACACCTCTAGGATCTTGTACAATTGTCAACCCAAAATAATAATAACACTACAGGGTCTACACTCATACACATCATGACGCTTCAACAAATATGGTTATCCTAGAAGAACATCACAAACTTCAAGGGGATAAATATCACACAGTACCTCATCTTTGAAAGGCTTGATGTCGTAGGGAAGACGACATTGTTGGCTGACACGGAGATCTCTTCCTTGATGAAGCCAGCCAATAGTGTAGGGTTGCGGGTGCGGTGTCATTGGCAGGTCCAACCGCTTGACGACCTCTGCTGAAATAAGGTTCTTCTTACTACCATTGTCGACAATGAAATGAATCAGAGCCCCCTTGACCCACATCTGTGAGTGAAAGAGGCGTTCCCCTTTCTCTGGTTCTTCTAGTTTGCTTGGTCGAACTTTGGTGGTAGCGACCATGGCACTAGGTTCAGCATCGATAATCCACTTCCCTCCTTCAGGATTTGACTCGGAATTAGAATCGGCCTCTGAATCGGAAGCCTTCATCTCGGCCATGAGGGACTTCTTGGAGCGGCATTCGTTGGTGTTGTGCCAAGGAATTTTATGGTACTCACACCATTTTCTCGTGTCCTTCTTCGTCTTCTCGTTGCCCTTCTTGTGTTGCGGCTTGGACGGATTGTCTTGAGGGAAACCATCTCAACTTGGTCCCTTGTTGTATGGGTTGGGGTTGCCTTTGCCCTGCTTCAGCTGTGAGGGATTTGCAGATCCAAACTCTCGCCATTTATGCTTAAATTTATGCTGGATCTTGACAACATATCTATAAGTCATGCCCAATTAGGCGATGTCCAGGAACTCCATTTATGTTTGAATATATCTATGCAAACAACCGCGATATTTGAGCACCAGATGACACTCAGAATATTTGATACCCAATTTGGTGCGTAGGGTATGGAAAATATTGGTGAATTCTCGTACTGTCTAGTCCCTTTCTTGACGTAGGGTGGTCCATTTGGTGTACTGGTCCTGGTAACTTCCAACAGGGTAGTATTGTTCTTTAATGGAATCCCGGAAGGAATCCCATGTAGGGGCCACCACAAAAATTGCAGATTCCTCCACGACCCTTTGCTCAGAGTAAGTATCCCACTAGTCTTTAACATGGGGAACGACCTGAAGGAATGCAAAAGTGATCTTTTCCATATCGAAAAAATTGTGGACTGAAAAATATCCTTCGAGCATATTCAACCATTTATCTACATCATTTGCATCTATCGGTCCTTCAAATAATGGAATATCAAAATTTACATGTACCTTGAAGGGGGTTGCATGGCTGCTTGATGAAGATGCTTCTCCTGTGGGCAACTGTCGAAGGATTTGCGCGAAGTTGTCCATCATTTCGTTCCTTTGTCATGCAAGGGCTTCCTTGAGAAACATTTTAATAGGATCTCCTACTCCATCATCTTTCTTTTCTTCTCCCATGGGTTGTTTTCGGGCTCGACGCGACCGATTTGGTAATGGCTCGATGGGTTCGAGTCCTAACTTCTTGTACCCAGACCTTGTCAGGGACATGCACGAAGAAAAATAAATGAAGAGAAGACCGCTCTGATACCACTGATCTGGATTTAGGAGTGGAAAGAACTAATTAACAAACTGAATACAATAAACACAGAGATAGGAAGAATAACACAAATATCTAGTGAACAATATCTTCTATTAAATAATGAAATAGGCTGAAACTGTAAAACTGCAGAACTGAAACTTGCTCGAATGGTGGTAGCTATTTCTAAGAAGAGATGTGGCTGCTACGTGCATCCGTCTGAGCAAAATGGATTACAATGAGGCTCCAGAGGCCCTTTTCATATTACTTATGAATTCCAAAACCCTAGACATCCAAAAACCTAACCCTAGAAGGTGAAACGTCAAAAGTCACGTGGGGCATATGGGTAAGTTGGTGTAATTTGGCACGTCAACTTCCTAGGGTCGTAACTTTTGCATATGACCTTCGTTTTAGGCGTGTGATAGCTCGTTGGAAAAGTCTTTCAGAGAACTAGACATTTCGTCATCAAACTCTAACTCTGTCTATAGTTTGACTGTGGTGAGTCAAAAAAACAACGTTTAGGGCCCCAAAACAGCCCTGGAAGTACAACAAGATGTGTTGACATGAAAACATACAAAATAAGCCAATTGGATTAGGCGAGAGGCCACCCGTATCCACCTAGAGAATGTGTGGGGCTTCAAACAACCCCAGAAGTGTAGAAATTACAATTATAAAGCAGTATAGAAGGACGTGTTGAACAAAAATGGACACGAGGAGCCAATTGGAATATTTGGGTGGCCACCAATATCCACCTGGATCAATAGATGACATCTCTTTCTCTTCAGAGATAAGCTACCACCATTCTAGTCAGTTTGTGTTCTACAATTTTCTACTATTTTATTCATTAATAGAAGTTGGGTTTCATTGTATTGTTGTACTCTCTACTATATTTTTCTGTGTGTTCCATTTCATTTGAAATATAATCTGGATCAGTTGTGGACAATCGAGGCAATGCAATCTATTGGGGACTGGCTTGGACAAACCATCCTCATGGATGACAACTTTTTGAATAGCTAGTGCAAGTCTGTGGGTTAAAGTCTAGTCTATATAGGCATTAGGAAGGGCCTTTATGAGTATATTGATATTTTCTTAGCGTCTAGGAGTTATACTCAAAGTATGGACTATATAAATGTGTCCTTTTAAATGCACCCGATGCCATTTGTATGGTCATGTATTCAGGGATTGTTCTCTATTGTTGGTTCGTAAGGTTTGGAGGCAGAAAACTCAATCTCGATTTGAATCAGAGGAGAATGAGGATACTACAACTAAAAAGTATATGTCTTTTGGTCAAAAGGAAGTTCTTAAAGTGGATATTGAGGAAGGCTTGGCACATGTCGATCTTAAGGTGGAAAAGATTGGTGACATGTCAATCCCCTTGATAGCGGGCTCATGTAACTTGGGGAGCTCCATAGATTTAAAAGAAGATGTGGTGGTCTTGGACGTGGCCCCCAATTCGTTTCCAGCTATGGTTAAGGTTACGTTCGCACATGGTGATGGTGAGGATCTTGCAGATAAGTCTAATCTTCCTTGTCACGTTTCTGTTGAAATTTCTGAGGAGAAGATTATTCTTGAGTCCTCTACTACTACCCTTTCAAAGAAAAAGGCTAGAAGTAGAGGTAGAGCTCCGACAAAATATATATCCACGTCCTATATTTTAGATGGTAACGGTGCTTTCATATCCCTCTCCAACATCTCAAACCCTAGTTACTCAGGTTGGACTTCTTTGAGTGATGGAACTGTTTCAGAAAATATGGCCAATGGTCATAGAGGGGGAGGGTATTATCATTTGTGCTCAATAAAAGGAAGTTCACCTCCTTACACAAACTTCTCTAGGGGACTAGGTTGTGATCCATATTTAGATGGGGGGACTCTTTCAATGGGAAGAACCTATACTATCAAAATTGCCTAGGAGCGGGAAACTAAGGAAGTTTGTCAAGGTAAACAACATCTAATAATTGAGGTCCTTATAGTGGGACAAGGCCCTCAAGGAGTTTCTCCATGAAGCTCATGTCGTTTAATATTCATGGCCTTGGAGGGCAGGCTAAAAAATTAGCCCTTCCCAGATTGGTGGATGTGGAGTCACCAAATGACATTCTACTTCAGAATGAAATTGGCTCCAAAGAAGAACATACTAAATATCAGGTATTTGGGGACTCCAGTTTGACCATCAATTGGATGGTTGGCATGATTCATGTTAAAGAAAACTTCTTGCTATTCCTTGCATTGCACCTAAAGGATATCACAAGGCACTTACTATTTCATTCCCACATGTGTGCAGAGAACAAAATCAAATCACATATTATTTTTCAAAGGAGGGAACTATGAGAGGTGTTTTGGTTGCTGAAATAAGTAGAGAAATTTCGTTACAACCAATCTAGTTCATGTTCGACAATGCTCTACACCCTGTAGATCATTGTCTCTAGTATGAACTAGGAAAGCTTTACTTTGGCCTTAGTCATGCTCTAAGTAACTATATTATCATTGTGGATAACAAACTATAAGTTGATCTTCAATTTGTTTTTCGGTTGTCAATGCTTCAATGACTAAACAATACTTCACACGGTCTCTTGAAGTGGTAACAATCCACCTCACAACTAACCTATGCTACACTACTCTAGCAAATATTCTTGGAAACAAGATTGTTTCAAGATACAATTACCTTCCTTAGAATTTTGTTATGATGAGAAGACATTGCATTGAAGTACATGGTTCTTCATGTAAATAAATGAGATCATTGAAAGAAGCTCTCCTTCAATACTTAAACAATTATTGCTCAAAAAATGTGAAAAATAAGATAAGATAAGATAAGTGAGTTGATGCACTTGAATTGGTGACAACCTTTCACTAGATTAACCCACATTTGCAATAGACCTAGTTCAAACTTGCATTGGTGCACTGCGAATATAACTTAATGATGTGTAGTGCATGGACACAAGATACAATGATACATGTCATATTGAACATTGATATTTTCCCTCTTCAACGGTTGGATTTTATTTATCTACTCCAATAATATGTTGTAAGGAAAACTCCACTCTGTTTGTGGGCATCATTAAAGACCTTGCAATCTACTAGTGTCGACTATTCAAATGAGGAGTAAGCTAAGGATGTAGCATCTTTTCCTCTCGGAAGGATGTGTCCACTATTCAAAAGGGGACTAAGTTAAGGATGTAGCATCCTTCCCTCTCGGAAGGATGTGTCCATTATACTTTTTGGTACCCTCTTAAAAAGTATTTATGCCCATTCCACATATATCCATTAATCATTTGTGGCCATCCAACATCCCAAGTTTAATCTAAGGGGTTAATCAAAAGTAATAAATGTTGAGGGGACCACAATGTATTCACAAACGTCATGGCTACTCCATTTAGTGACTCCTGCATCCATTTGAATTTAAATTCGTGAGGATTGACACTCATCTCATTTACCAACACATTTGAAATCTTTTTTTCAGCATTTAGCATATAACCTGTTTCAATGTTGCAAGGGGTGGATACTATGCAAACCCTATGGAGTGATCCTACTATGTTGAAGGTCCTCCAAATGTGACGAAGAAGGAGCAATATTGTATTAGGTGCAAGTCACAGTCCCTTTATGTTGTGGGTTTGCATGACACTTGCTCTTCAAGAAATTGACTACAAAGTTTTCAAAGATAACATGCCTAGCTACAATTGCAATCAAACCTTGATCACAAGAAGATACTAATGCTCATCCACAGACATTGTTCACAAGAAAATACGAGTACTCATCTACAATGGAAATAAGATTCCATTGTGGATGATAACTGGTATTTTCTTGTGAATAGTTTAAAGAAGATTTGATTGTAAATGAATACTAATATCTTCTTGTGAATAGTTCACAAGAAGATTCTAGTGCTTTCACAAGAGGATATTAATGTCCATCCATAATGGAATCTTTTATTTTCATTGTGAATGAATAGTATCTTCTTGTGAATAGTTCACAAGAAGATACCAATGTTTTCACAAGAGGATATCAATGTTCATACATAATGGAATATTTTATTTCCATTATGAATGAGTATTGATATCTTCTTGTGAGGAGTGTTCTTGGACCATCATTAATATATTTTTGTAAATAAGATTTAATTACAATAACCACTAAATCTGTTATCTTTGAAAACCTCGTAGTAAATCCCTTTGAAAGAGCAAGTGTTATGCAAATCCACAACATAAAGAGACCATTACATGCACCTAAACATAATATTGCTCCTTTTTCCTCCTATTTGGAAGACCTTCAACTAAGTGGGATCATTTAAGAACTTCACATGGTATCCACCATAGACAACTTTGAAACATGGCATGTTCCAAATGTTGGAAAAGATTCAATTGGGTGGGCAAGTCAAGAAGAGTGTCAATCCTCAAAGAATTCAAATTCAAATGAATGGAGGAGTTAAACAATCAAATGGCCTTGACAACATTGCCATCACTCAACATTCATTACATTGAATAACCCGTTGTTGATTACACTTGGGATGATGGATGACCATGGACGATTGACAAATGCGTGACTATTGGACATAAAAGACTTTCCGAGTGGTTAACTGAAAATAAAATACAATAAAGATATATGTAAATATACATCCCACAGAGTATATTTGGCCATACACTCTTACTGATATTTCTCAATGAAATGCATATTACTATGGCCATTGGCTATCTGTTCTACGAAATGGTTTTTTTCGTCGGAATCCGACGATATAAATTTACACGAATCACTTTTTTTTTTGTTCAAAATCTATTTATGAATGCAGAAATGGATTCATCATGCCGAAAAACTCTTAGAGCACGCAGATTATACAAAAATAATCACTCAAATCTACGAATCCAACAATTTCTCGCCGGATTTCGAGCAAATATCCCCTGAAAAAATCATCATTTCATAGAACCTTTAGCCTACGACAATACTATGTACCAAAAGCCGAGTAGTTTCTTGCTTTATAGGAACCCGAAACTTCCATGTGACTGTGCAGTTTTGGTGGATTTGTTGTTGAATGCAAATCCTCGTTGAATCATGACATTTCTGTTGTCGAGATATAAAATGTTAGGGAGCAAAGTATATACTATATAGTGCTCATGATTATAGAATTTGTTTGAGATTATACCTTAAAGAGATCAATGAGCACATTATTAGGAGATTCATGCGCTTAGTGTGAGCACAAGTGTCAAAGACTTGATGACTTCTATGGTTTCCAGTGGTCGGTTCTACAGCTTCATCAACACGACCGTGTCATTCAATGCGTTGTCCATACTAATAGCTTCCCAGAACGAAGGGAGTGATAAAACAAAGAAGCTCTTATACCAATTGATAAAATATGCATAAGAACAACAAGATGGTGGGAAAGGCTCACTAGCCAACTCTCAATGTATTCAAACCAATGGTACATATTTATAGTACAATAGGTGATGTCATCTTATAGAGAGATTCGCTCTAGATCCTTAAATCATGCATGATGACTAGGCTAGGCAATCTTAACT
>SNQJ01S0151199.1:0-23119 GCA_010110895.2 Picea sitchensis
GTTACATTTCATCACACACTATATAAAGTAATTTTCTGCTACCAATATTCCTCCAGGGAGACTTGAAACCATTATTATTTTCCCTTTACCATATATGAGATTTTATTACACATTCCTGCAATTTTTGGTTAGAGCACACAGAGGAGACAAGGACCCTCCCAAGCCCCAAACCCATAAACTTGTTGGTTGTTCACATTTCTTACCCATTATCATTCCTTACACCGTCATTCCATGCCATTCCATTGGCATTTTCACTCATTACTTAAAACCTTTCCAATGCCATTTTCATTTCAATGTCATTACCGTACCTCAATCCATTCCATGGCATGCAATTTCCATGCATGCCATTTCCATTCCTTTCCATATCAAATAATTTCCATGCCGGTGTTATTCTTTTAAGATGTGCCATAGCATGTCGTTCCATTCAATGTCATTCCGATTTCCTTTTTCCAAGAAATCCATTCCATTGACATACCATTTTCATGTAGCTTCCCATACCTTGTCATGTAGTTTCCCATTTAACCTATATAACAATAAATATAACTTCCAATGTCATGCCATAACATCACCATGCCTCACCAAGCCAATAAAAGATATTAACTAAGTTACAAAAGGACAAATAACAGCCCATAGCATAGGTAATCATTAAATGAAGGGGCTGAAAATGGCGGCTCTGATTTAGATAGCTAAATGCTTACAGAGATGGCACATAAGAACCATAGAATATTCAAGACATTAAGCAATGGTATGGTATGGTATGCATTGGCTTAATGATATGTTGTATATGTATGTGTACATTCTAAATGGAAATCGAGTATGCATTGGAAATGGAAATGGTATGCATTAATTATGTTATTAATTATTTTCCATTTCCTTGTATGGTATGCATTGGCAATGAACATGGTATGAAATATAATGGAAAATAATTTATTATATTCCATTATGGTATGCATTGACAATGTGGTATGGTATGTGATATGGTATGGTATGCATTGGCATTGGCAGTAAATGGAAATAGGTATGCATTTATTGGTATGGGCTATGCATTGCCCCATTTCATGTATGGTATGGTGTAATGGTATGGTACAGATATGGTATGAATTGCCAATGGTATGCGTTTAGAGTAAATGGTATGCATTTCACTTGCCATTGTATGTGGCCATTGGCAATGGTATGATAATGGTATGGTATGATATAGTATGGTATGTTATGGTATGCATTGGCATTGGATTGGAAATGGAAATGGAAATGGTATGGTATGAATTAGGTATTCTATGGTATGGTGTGGTGGCCATTGGCATTCAATGACAATGGAATGGTGTGCTATGCATTGGAATTAGTACATGACATGCAATTGCATTGGTATGGTGTGATATGCATTGGCATTGGCAATGGCAAGGAAATGGAAATGAAATGAATACCATTTCCATTGCAAATGCATGCCATACAAGTAAATGGAAATTCAATGCATGCCATACCATACCATTCCATTCATTGTGCCAATCTATTATGCCATGTACCATTGCTATGTTGACATGATGCATGCCATACAGAGTAAATGAATGCCATTCCATCCATTGTAATGCATGCCATACCATGCTGTGGGGAAGTTCATCATACAATGCAGCCTGTGGTGCATTGTGTGGTGTGCGTTGGAAGTGTATGTTCTCTATGGTGTGTTGTGGTAGCTAGTTGGCATTGGCAATGGAATGGAGGGTGTGTGGTGTGTGTTGGAAATGGAATGGTGTGCGTTGGAATGGATGGTGTGCATTTAGTTGGTATGGTATGGTGTGTGTTAAGTGCAAGGTCTGAATAAAGGAATAATGATATATGGAGACAATGCAAGATCTCCTTTATTGTTATCAGGCCATGGGGTGGGGAGGCACCATGCAATGGAGGGATCTCAATCTCTTGTTCTTGCCTCTTGGGGGGGTATCCTCATGTGAGGATACTCATGTGTCTTTTCTTTACCATTGCTCCATTGCATTTTGATTGAGCCCCTTTATATGGTGCTACCAACCACCTAAGAACATTCTGGAGGAGAAACTTCTAGAGAAAGGACAGCCTTCTAGTGATAAGTCCTTTTACGTTTATTATATCTAACTAGCATAGTGGGCCTTGTTTAATAATGATGACCTAGTGCATGTTACATTGAATGGTTTTACTATTATCACTGGGCCCTCCATCCCCCCACTGCCTCTCTGGCTTCCTGATACATTATATCCCCCTTATGAAAGCATCCTCCTAAATGCTTATTGTGAGGATGTACAACCATATACCAAGATCCCATGGACAAGTGTGGACCATAGTCTTTGAAGTAGACTGGAATATCAAGGTCCCATGTAGAAATGAAGTCCACCATGCTGAAGTAGTCAATCTGCCATTGTAAACCAGGGTCCTGTGTCCAAATTCTCATGTGAACTCCATGCAGAAAATATCTGAACTCAATAACTAGCTAAAAATGATGCTCCAAAGTGAGGATGTCATGTGGATCCAAAATAAGGGCATTACATCCACATATCGAGGAAGGGGCATAGCAGAATCTAGAAGGAATAATACCACTATAAGAATATGCATGTTGGATAGCGGTAATGTCGATGGCTCATGATTTCTCCGTTGATGTTCTCTGGAGAAGGTGGAGTAGAGTCATCAAATAAAAGATGAAAAGTATCATCCAAAAGCCGACAATTTTCCATATACAAATCATCACTATCGGCCTAGAAATCATACCAAGGATATATTTATTGATTATATTTATAGCTAGTAACATTGTTTGATCTCTATCGACATTCTTCATGGAAGGAGAAAGTTTCATCTTTTGAAAAGTTTGATCTAAGGCCTGTTGAAAACTTGTCTGGACGGATAGGAGTATTTGGGAGTGAATATCCATTGGAAACACCATATAATATACCAAAGTAAATATATTAAAATTATCTATACAATGGAACTAATCTGGTAGCAATATTATCACCCTATGAAAAGTTATGAAATACACAATCCCGTCATCATCACGAAAACCCCCCAAAAAAAAAAAAAAAAAAATGGTTGATTTTAAATCAACAATATTTTCACTTCTAGAGATTTGATTTGGATGATTTTGTTTTGAAGTGGGTGAAATTGTAAGAGGAAGCCAGATATGTAATGATTTTTAGAAAATTTAGCCCCAGTTGCTACATAAATTTGAAACATCACATTGTCATCTGTGAAAAAAAACCTTGAAAATAATAGATTTTAAAATTTCAATAGCTTTACTTCCTAGACTATGTTCCAGGACTTTTTATTTTTTTAATTTAGATTGTTTTTAGAGGAACTCCTTATATACAACCTGTTTCTACAAATAATGCACAAAATATACATAAATCATACAGAATGTCAGCCACTCTTTGTTCACTTGAACAAATATGAAAAATAGAAAACATTGCCTGAATTAACATGAAAAGTGCACATTTTAGCTTTGTTGAGTACCAAATACTAAATACAAAACCACCACAATAGAATTAAGAACAATATGAAAAACATCCTTTATTATTATCAAACCCCTAGTGTAGGAAGCACCATACAATGGAGGGATCATCTCTTGTTCACTTTCCTCTTAGAGGGAGAATCCTCCTATTGAGTTATAGCTCCTGATACACAATAATTTTCTTCACCATGATCCATTACATTGTAGAACCCCTATATATAATGCTACCAACTACCTAAGAACATTCTAGAATGAATATTCTATAAAATCATATTTGTGTATCGCTACCATAGTGGACCTTATTTAATAATATAGTGGACCTAGTCCACCTGCCCATTGAATGGCCTCCACTAATAATATATAACCACATTCACATTGGGTACCTCCTATATTACCTCATATTACTCCTAGGTATGCTACATGGTATGGTATGCATTGGCATTATTAATTACAATGGAAATGGTATGGTGTGGTATGCATTTCCATTGGAATGGTAAAATGCCATTTACATACCATACCATACCATTTCCATTTCCATTACAATTCATACCATACTAATGCATACAATGGTATGGTATGGTATGGTATGCATTCCCATTTCGAGTGCCAATGCATACCATACCATATATATATTTCCACTATTCAATGCCAATGCATACCATACCATACCATTTCCAATGCATACCATACAAGGCAAGGCATGGCATGCCATGGCATGCCATTACCATATCATGCCATTTCCATTGCCATTTGTCAATGCATGTATACCATACCATACCATACCATACCATTTCAATGAATACCATACAATGGTATGTATTGCATGGCCATTGTATTGTATGCATTGGAAGTTAATATGTTATGCATTACCAATGGCAATGGTATGGTATGTATTAGGAAAGTGTATGGTGGAAGCGACAATGGTACATGCATTATGGTGTATGTATTGTGTGATTATACATGAATTGGTATGGTATGCATTGCATGCATTGCATTTGTAATGATATACATTGCATGACAATGGTATGCATTGGTATGGTATGGTATGCATTGGCATAGGAAATGGAAATAGAAATGGTATGGTATAGTGCGGTATGGTGTGGTGTTCATTTTTCATTAGCAGTACTTGATGCATACCATACTAATATAATTTCCGTGTCCATTATGATAATCAGTACATACCATACCATATACATACTCATCTGATATCGTACTAGTATGGTGTGGTAGGGTATGATGTGGTAATACATTTTCTATTGGCAATGCTGTACTATTAGCGCAAGTCACCTTCAAATTGCAGGAGGATAATCTCAGTACCCATGAAAAGGTTGGTGAATGTTAATTAATGATGAAAGGTCAAATGGAAAAAACTTAACATAAGAGCGTTTTTGGCACACAAATTCTCTCTGACTGTGTATAGAAAATGAGGTTTGATTAAATAAAAGTCGGTGGTTTTAAGGATATAGGTGAATAGAAGGAAGAATTAGTGGAGATGGTGGATAAGTATGCTATAAGCATTAGGCCTTCAAGCGACTCATTGAAGAAAAGTTCGATCCTGGAACCTAATGAACTAAAGTTTAAAACACATTGTAAAACATGCAAGAATTATAATCAAAACATCCATTATAGCACAACCACAACATATCATATGTATCATCCAATCATGATAATTTCAAAGTCTTTGAGGAGACGAAGATGGGTGAAAGGCTGACTTCTAATGCTTGAAAATGTCTCGAGTCCCCATACATAATCGGGAAGAGCGACTCTTCTTAGTTAAAATGTTACAAAAGGGAGCTCACGATCATCCATGACCCTCTCAAATCATTCATATGTTGTATTTATAATCAAGACAATATCTGGTGTCTTCTCTTCTATGTCCTATTCCTTCTGTCACAAGGAAACTCACGGTCAATGTGGGAGTGCAGGAGAAACTGCCTTCTATGGTACTTTGGGATGAAAAATGTTTGTCTTTTGACTTGAGGCCCTCCATGCTTCCATTTAAGGGAGTAGATGATTGTTCAAACACCAGTCCTTCTTTCATTAAATGATTTATTCTTGGGATCAGGGATGTGAAAATTGTCTTCTCACGATACTTGGACTAACGATTTCTGTCACCTTGTGAGACCCTCCATGCTTCCATTTAGGGGAATTTAAGTGTTCTCTTTCCTCTAGTGATATACTAGTCATGGTATTCTAATGTTCTTCTTATCCTTGTGATGCTCTCTTGATGATTTGGCTTAATGCCCAGCTTATGTCCCCACACATTGATCTTGGATTGGATCCCATATAGGCACGTGATTGCGGAAGCTTCCAAGGGTGAAAGTTTGGGTCCACATTGCTTCTACCCCTGCAATCCATCACCAACTACCACTTACCTCTTTAGCTGCTCACCATGGATTACGATTGGCCAGGACTTCTCCACAAGATTTTGGCGTTAGAGCACTTTCTATCCAGGTGAAGTGTGTTCATCCCGATCTATTGCAATATGTGATATGGGAAACCCTACTATTTTAGTGCCCCCACCAAAATTTATTATTATCAAATCAAAATCCTTTTAATAAAGATCATTTGAATTTGGCAACGAGTTTTGAATGTTGAGCAGGAATACCTCTGGAGGATGATCTCCTGAATATGACGTGGTGTCTTGATGCTATATAATGTCACAACTAGTGATGGATGAGTGCCATGTGTTGAGTTGAAAAACACTCGTGGAGTGGTAGGGCCCGAAGCAATGTGTTATCTTGACGTTACTTCAGGACTTAGAATCCTTGGGACTTTGGGAGTTTCGGTGATACTTCTTCCAACATCGACATTTCTTGTTGATTTGAGATCAATGGTCCCTGATTGCTTTGGAGTTTGGCCTTGAGGCCTTTTCAATGCATAGCTCTTACAATCCTCCAAAGTTCCATATATCTAGAGTGTTAGATTTTTCCTTCATGTGTCCTCTTGTTTTGGACGTAGGCATTCATAGAATCACCAGAGGTTTGAAGGGATTTTCTTTTTCTTTCTCGCGCAATCCTCCAAAGTGCTGCATTTCCAATGTGTTAGATCTGTTGATGCATGTCCTCAACCTTCAATGGATTAGATATATGCTTGAGTTTCGGGACTTTGGGACTTTTGGATGGAAATATCTCAGTGACTCTCTCACGATTGGCCTTGGCAACCTCTTGTTACCGGTGCTTGGCGGGCTTGAGATATTTTGAGCAGGCATGGGTATCTCAGTGACTTTCTCCCCAGTTGGCGTGTGATCTCGTCGCCGGGACAGGGGCTTTGTCTAGTCGTTAATCCTTACATGAATTTGAAGCTCCAACTGCTCGAGAGCCACTAATACAAATTGTACATGGGATCTCTGCCATTGAAAATCGATATTGTCTTCTTTCCTGTATTTCAAGCTCGAAATGGACTGCTCTAAAAGTTGTATTTCTCTCATGGACTTTCCTTGTTACAAGCGAGGACTTGGCCAACCTGCAAAAAATACATATGACCCATGACAACTTCATGTTATAACATACCATATAATGGATATCATGAAATGCATACAATGGTATGCATTGCGTGGTATAGTATGTGATATCATTGCACATCAATGGTATGCATTGGTACAATATGCATTGGCATTGACAATGACAATAAAATGGTATGGTATGGTATGCATTGACATTTCAATGCCAATGCATACCATACCACTCCTCTATCCTACGTACCAATACATATAAATGACAAGGCAATGCATACCATTTCAAATGCCATTGCCAATGCATAATGTTAGCACTAAAAGTCACACTTAGGCACATTGTAAGTGTAATCCCAATATCAATTATAATATAAATGGATTGAATGGTTTGATTAGGTGGATTAGGAAGACTGGGGAAAAAAGGGGAGGGCAACAAATTGTCTATAGATACATTCCATTGGGCAAGGAGTCATAACATAATCCAAGATTCTAGAAAATAAAATTATATCGGAACAAAGGGATATATATAATGATGAGTAAAGCATGGTGAATATGAAAAAGGAAGAACATCCATTGTAAAGAGATCATGTATGTAACAGATAAATATTTCTTAAACACTAAACAATGATTTAATGGGAAGCTATGAGATCCTCACATTTGTTCATGAATCCATCAATAAATGGAAGTTGTGATCTTCAAAACTTGCAATATCATAATAAGAAACAAGATAACAAAGAAGTGGGAAAACAAATAATACAATATGATAACAACACTTATGAATCTTTAATGGAAAAAATGTCATTACTGAAGCATGCCCTCATGCTTACAAATGAACAACTAAAATTGCTCTCGAGCTCTCTCCTCTCTTGGCTCATGAATCAACCTTTTCTCATAAAAAAATCATTTATAGTAAATAATTTATATCTACCCTAAGGAGGTCTAAGTCAAAGGATTTACATAACATCATCCTCCATTTGGAGTCTTGTTACAAGGTCCAACAACAGAAGCCTAACAAATTCCTATTTTTCTAGGATCTTGCCTATTGTGATAAATTCATCTTGAAACATGTCATGATGCCCAGTATATGGAGATGGAACACATTTCTCTCATGTCCAAATAACTCCCTGGGGAGACTATTTGGAACCTTCCTTCCATTTTGGAAGCCTTCCATAGCTCTAATTTATCCAGAATGTTAGAGTTAGCATACAATTTTTGTGTAAAGTGTTTTTTAATTTTATCTTTTAAATGATAAATGGGTTAGGATGAATTTTTGTCCTTGGTCCAATGCCAATATCATGCTCCTCAAAACAAAATTCATAAAAAATCACATCGCCATTCAAATGTTATGATCAAATATTTAGAAGACTGCCTTCTGAGAGCAGGTTAAATGGCAGAAGTTCTAACACATCTGCCGATTCTGATTACTGATTCAAACGAGATTTACACATGCTTCGAGGAGACTATTAGGATTTCCAAAGACGTGATCCCTAAACATTTGTTAATCGTAGGCTCTAAAAACAATGAAATCCTTTAGCATGACAAAAAAGTAATGATGGAAATGAATGAATGGGTACTTGAGAATGCAGCTACAAACTCTACTAGTGAGTTGGAAGCACATACAATTGTCTTTAACTTTACATTTAAAAATATGGATGGTGACAAAGAGAACCTTTTATACAGCTGAGAGGTGACATGTCATGGTAATGATTTAAGGATCAAAGGTGTGAATCAAAATCAAAACCCAAAGTGGTTCTTTTACCTACAATTCTATGTGCTAACACATACCATACCATACCATACCATAACATTGCCAATGCATACCATACAATGCATGCAATGGTATGCATTTCATTCCATTGTATGGTATGCATTTGAAATGTTATGGTATGATATGGAATGGCATAGTATGCATTATCATTGGAAATGAAATGGAAATGTTATGGTATATATTGCAAATAATAATGGTATGCATTGGCAATGGCAATGTTATGTATTGAAAATGGAAATGTTATGCATTGGTATGGTATGCCATTGCATGGATTATATTGGTATGGTATGCATTGGCATTGGAAATGGAAATTAAAAGTGGTATGGTATCATATGGTATGCATTTCCATTGCCATTGACAATGTCAATGGATACCATACCATACCATATTTCCATTATCATTTCCAATGCCAATGCACAACATACCAATGCATATCATACAATGAAATGACAAGGAAATACATAGCATTGTCATTGCCATTGCCAATGCCAATGGTATGGTATGCATTGCATTGGTATGGTATGGTATTGTTTTTGGTATTGGTATTGTTTTTGGTAGGCAATGGTATGGTATGCATTGGCATTGGCGGTAACTGATGGAAATGGAAATGGCAATGACAATGGTATGGTATCATTGACAATTGGCCATTGGTATAGTATGGTATGCTATGGAAGTGGTATGGAAGTGGTATGGTATGGTCTACATTGGAATTAGCATTGGTATTGAGTGGTATGGTATGGTATGCATTGGTGGCATTGTTATGGTATGCATTGGCAATGTCAGTGGTATGCATTGGCAATGAAAAAGGAAATGGTATGGTATGCATTGGCAATGAATGGTATGCATTAGTAATGGTATGCATTGGCAATGGTATGGTATGGTACCACATGCATTGCCATTGGAATGGAAATGGAAATGGTATTGTATGCAGTGGCAATGGTATGTTATGGTATGTTATGCCTTGCCTTGGTATGAACTGGTATGGTATTCCTTGTCATGCCATGCCTTGCCTTCACTTTCCATACCATGCCTTTCCATCCCATGCCTTCCCATGTCATTCCATGCCATGCCATGCCATTACATGCCTTTCATTACATTCACTTGGCATGCCTTTCCTTTTTCCATGCCATGCCTTCCATTCATGTGATTCTTTCCGTACCATGCCTTTCCATTCCTTTCCATACCTTCCTTCCCATGTCTTGTCTTCATACCATGCGCTCATACCATGCATTTCCATCCCATGCCTTGACATGTCATTCCATTCCATGCCATTCCATACCTTTCCTTACATTTCCTTGGAATGACACACTTCATGTCTTTCCTTTTCCTTCATGCCATTCTTTTTATGTCATTGCTTGCCATGCCTTGCCTTCCTTTCCATGTCTTGTCTTTCCATACCATGTCTTTCATGCATGAATTCACTTTCCGTACCTTTCTTCTAACAATTACATCAAAGGATTTATCGTAAAATTACAATCAAAGTTCATTGCATGTAATTAGCAACTTGTTATCCCATATTTCTTATATAAAAATGCTTGCATGAGAATTCCAATGTTTTTGAACCAATGCGACATAGTGCAATTTCTTAAGAAGAGGTTGATTTTCAAGAAACTATGTTAGGAATTTATGGGTAGTTTAGTCATGAGGGCCTTCAGTAAATAGACTTGTGGTAGCTTACATAACTTTGTTATTCCACTCGATTTGTATTTTGTACTTTGAGGATGATTGGCCCATGTCTAAATAACTTGAAGGTGAGTTGCAAATCGTGATAAAACTCAAATCGGGAATCAGATGCACGAACTGTTAGTTGTATTGGATCCAAAGAATCATGTTTCAACTAAGGGGGAGCTTTGCTATCATTTCGTCTGCAAGAAAGCCATTTGTTGGACTATTTTTGGTACTAGGGTTTTTGTCAATGAAGCATAGTGTAATTTTTGAAGAGGGGATCGATTTTAAAGAACAATGTGTCCAGAATTTGTGGGTAGTGTATTCCACGTGGACCTTGGCCAAATAAAATCGTGGGAGCTTACAAAACCTTGTTATTCCTCGGTTTGTATTTTATGCCACCAAATTATTACATGTCCACTGAATGAGAAACTTGAACGGGGAGTTGCAACTCGCGATAAAACTCAAACTAGGACTTGCATGGGAGAGCAGTGGTTGCATTGATCTGTAGCACCGGGTTTCAACTAGGGGGGACCCCTCCACTATCACTCTGTCCATCAAAAAACCATTTTTGGAATTATCCACGGCACTAGGTTTTGGTCAATGAGGCATAACCGATTTTTGAGGGGGTTGGTTTTCGAGAACATTGTGTCATGAATTTGTGGGTATTGTATTCACGTGAGTCTTGGAAAAATATACTTTTTGGATCTTACAAAATTCCGTTATGCCACTTGGTTTGTATTTTATGCCCTAGAAAATTGATTGATGTCCACCGAATGGCTTGAAGAGTTGCAACTTGTGATAAAACTCAATAGAGACTTGAATTAGAGGAAAACCATTGAGTTCCATTGTATCCGAAGTCTTGATTTTCCACTAGGGGTCCCTCCAATGTCATTCATCCACCATAAATAGTTTGTTGGAGTATCTTAGTCACTAAGGTTTTTGATCAATGAGGAGCATAGTGCAATTTCTAAAGGGGGTAGGTTTTTCAAGAAAATTATGTTGAGAATTTTTGGGTAGTTTATTCATATGTGCCTTGGAAAAATAGACTTTTGCGAGATTCTGAAACTCTGTTATGCCACTAGAGTTTGTATTTTATGCCCCAGACCAAATTGGTCACATGTCACTAAATGGCATGAAGAGTTGGAACTCATGATAAAACTGAAACTAGGACTCGGATGGAAAACCATCAATTTCATTGGATCGAGGAGAACTAGGTTTCAACTAGGGAGGGTGGGGGCTTCACTATCATTCCATCCATTGAAAAACCATTTGTTGGAGTATCTTTGGCATTAGGGTTTTGGTCAATGAGGCATAAGACAATTTCTGAAGATGAGGTCTATTTTCAAGAACATTGTTTTGAGAATTTTTGGGTAGTGTATTCACGTGAGACTTGGCCAAATAGACTTGTGGGGGATCTTCACGAGAGGCACTACGTTATGCCACTGATTTGCTATTTTATTCCCTATACAAAATTGGTCCCATAATAAAGTGAATGACTTGAAAGAGGTGAGTTGCAACTCACAATGAAACTATAACCGAGACTTTGATGGGATAATAATCAGTTGCATTGGATCCAGGCCGGAGTTTCAATTAGGGGGACCCCTCCACTTCCATTCCGTCCACCAAAAAGTTGTTTGTTGGTGTATCTACGACATGAGGGTTTTGGTCGATGAGGCATAGTGCAATTTCTAAGCGGGGTTGGTTTTCGCGAACATTGCGTCAAAAATTTGTAGGTAGTGTATTCGCGTGGGCCTTGGCAAAATATACTTATGGGAGCTTATAGAACTCCGTTATTCCACTCAGACAATTTGTATTTTATGCCCCCATACCATTGTACATGTCCTTGAATGTTTTGAAGAGGTGAGTTACCTTCATGATAAAACTAAAATCAAGACTTCGATGGGAGAACAACCGGTTGAAAGATTGGATCTAGAGAATCGAGTTTCAACTAGGGGGGGAGCTCAACTATCATTCCATCCACCAAAAACCCCTTTGTTGGAGTATATATGGAGCTAGGGTTTTGGTTAATGAAGACATAGTGCAATTTCTCAAGAGAACCGGTTTTCAAGAACACTATGTTGAGAATTTTTTTGGGTAGTGTATTCATGTGGGCCTTGGAAAATAGGCTTTATGTCTTGAAACTCCATTCCCACTCGGTTTGTATTTATGCCTCAGGACCAAATTACCCATGTCCACGGAGAATAGCTTGAAGGTGGGGTTACCTTCATGATAAAAATCAAACCCGAGGTTTCGGATGGGAGAACCATCATTTGCATTAGATTCCACCAGCACCATTTTGACTAGGGGGCCCCTACGCTATCATTTCATCCATCGAGAAAAAATATTTTTGGAGTATATATGCTCGGCACTAGGGTTTTCTCAATGCCGTACATATGGTTAGGTAAGGCATGTCATGGAAGGCAAGTGAAGGCAAGGCATGTAAAATTATAAAGGGAAATTGAAGGAAAGGCATGGAATGGAATGGTATGGAATGGAAAGGTAAGGAATGGTATGTAAAGTGAAGGCAAGGCATGTGATGGAAAGTGACAATGCAAGGAAAAATGAAGGCAAGTCATGACAAATTATGAAGGCATGGAATGGCATGGAAAGAAGTGAAGGAAAGGGAAAGGCAAGTGAAGGAGTGCGGGCAAGGAAAGTGAAGGAAAGGAAGAGACTTGAATGGAAAGAAAGTGAAGGAAAGGGAATGGCATGGCATGGCGTAGCAAAGGCAGAAAAAATTGAAGGAAGGCAGCGAGGAGAGAGTGAAGGCAAGGCAAGAAAAGAAAAAAAAAAAAAAAAAAAAAAAAAAAAAAAAAAGGAAGGGAAAGGCATGGCAAGGAGAGAAATTGAAGGTAGGGCAAAGGAGTGATGAGGAGAGAAATTGAAGGCAAGGGAAGATGAAATATGAGAGGCCAGGAAGGCAGAGTGAAGACAGGAGAAGGTGAAGGGAAAGGGAAAATGAAGGGAAGGAATGACATGCTATGGATGGCATGGCATGGAATGGATAAGGAAAGGCAAGTCAAGGGAAGAAAAGGAAGGAAAATGAAAGGAAAGGAAAGGAGAGTCAGAGTGGGGAAAGGGAAAGACAAGTGAATTCAAGGAAAGGAAAATGAAGGAAAGGCAAGGAAAGGAGAAAGGAAAGGAAAAGGCAAGTGAGCATGAAAAAGGCAAAGGGGAAAGTGAAGTGGTGTTAAAGCCCTTAATATTGTCATTACTATAGTGGGGGCATATTAGATTAATGTGCTATTTTATTTGTATATACGGTTTAGGCCATTAGTTGTAATTTATATGTAATATTTATTTTAGTATGTCAGCTTTAAAAGCCATTATTTGTAATTATACCTCCTAGTCTCCTATATATACCAAGGAGACATTTCATTTGAATCATCTTGTACTTGAACATTTAAGTGGAGTAAAGGAGGTTGCCCTCAAAGAGCTTATTATCTGAAATTATCTCTTTTTCAAGGAGTTGAGTACTTTCTGAGGTTTTATATGCTATAATGATGTTTGGTTCTTAACATATGGTCAGGCTTTGAGGAGTCTTGAGGTTTCAGCTGCTTTACAACCGAGACCATAGTGAATTTTGCTATAAGCATTTTTCTACAATGTTTCCAAAAGGAACATCTTCGGAGGATAACCCCAGAAAACGGATCAGAATTATATTGAGTTCAGAAATTCAGCTCTGGAGCCTTATACTTTTAGGAGAATCTAATGGAAATTTTAATATAGGGATTCACGGAATCATCACGAAAATGATTCATTCTGAGTACACTATAAAACATTTTGTAACGTTTTAGAACTTGAACTCGAGAGGCCATTTACATAATTTAGTAGTGTATCTTTGGTAAACATTTTAGCTTATGGGTTATATTAAATTTGTATATACACCTGTGTAAGATGAGATCTCACTAGTCCTATTGACTAGTCTCAATAAGATCTTCAATTGAAATAATCATAACTTCTTCTAGAGTATCCAAATTGCATGGGACTGAGATTGCATTGGATGTTGAATGATCTTGTACTCTTTTAGGTGTAGGAATTCATAATTGTATATCATTTATTTTATGGAACACTATACAAGTGAGATCTCTAGGAAAGGCCAAAAATAAACAGAAGTTGTGGGAAGCCTCTGTAAAATTCCATGGCACATCAATTTTGATTAGACCCTGTGGCATTCTGGAGAGAAATACCAAAGAAATACATAAGAGAAAGTTTCATGCCCATAAGGGCCAAAGGAGGTGGGCACTCTGACATAAAAGAAAATATTGTCTGTAGAACCACCTCAAAATCAAAGGTTCGAAAAGTGATGCTTGGCCAACCTGCCACCCAAAGGAACTACACCAAATAAGCCTCCAGGAAAATCCTACATGGACTCTTGATGAGGTGAATAAATGCATATGGACATAAATGAACTACAAATAAGATGGATTCAATGGAAGCTAAAAGATGGATTAGGTCGGAAACTAAAGATGGATTCAATGGAAACTAAGAATGGATTCAATGGAAATAAGTTGATGGATTCAATAGAAACTAAGATGGATTCAATGGAAGCTAAGTTGGACACTAATATGGATGGGTTTAAAAAGGGGAAATCATGGAAGTATTGAAAAATTTCATATGAGAGAGAGAAGACACACATGGTGAAAATACATCCCATGAAATTCATGATGTGGACCTGAGGAAGGTGAATCAAGAATGGGCTTCCAACTTTGGTTTTGAAGACCAACCCGTTCCTAAGATTGACATGAGGAAGTTTGATAGCTTGACCCAATCATGGATACTCCAGATGGAGCAGATCTTTGATCTCCATAATGTACACATACACAAAAGAGTAGGAATTGCTTCTTTGTATTTATAACCTAATCAATTTGTTTGGTATCGTTGGCTGTTCTACTTAAATCCTCGTCACTTGGACAATTTTTTCACGGAAGAAATGATATCACTATGAGGATACAAAGACAATGCAACTACTTTAATGACATTGATGATATCTCTCAAGCAAAAGGGTTCAGTTACTTAGAACATTGAGAACTTCCAAAAGATTGAATATAAAGGTGGCGATATTCAGGATGAGCACTTGATTGATGTATTCATAGGAACTTTAAAAGGATAACATTCAACATGAGAAGGAGTTTATGCTTGGGAACCCAAATCAATGGAGAATGCATTTAAGGAATTTAGCAGAAATGTGAAAGTAAAAATACTGATATGGCTACTAGAAGGGACCTATCCTAACATCTATAGAGAGAACAATGCTCCTTCTCATGAAACACCTCAACCTACAAGGTTTAAAACTCAACAATTGGAGGAAACAAAAAAAAGGTTTGTCTTTTAAATTGTGGCCAGCAAGATGCAGGTAAAGGGACATAAGTGTGGTGAAGAAATTATTCTACATAGATTGAAGAGGAAGAGAAGAGCAAGAGAACAAAGAACATGCCAGAGCTGAAAACATAGAAACAATTGCGTCACGAAGGAGGTTGACTCCCGATGTAATGCATTGGATGAAATTGGCACTCCTCAAACCCTCAAGATGAAGGATGCATCAAAAGAAAAAGGCAATAGTCCTAATTGATTATGGCGATTACTCATAATTTCATTCACTTGTAAGTGGCGAATCTCGGGTGTTTTGTATATCCATGTGAGGAGTTTCAAGTAATGATTGAGATGGAGGAACTATAGTTGCTTAGGAAAATGCAGTAAGATCAATCTTACTATGGGAATATGTAATGAATAGTCCAATGATTTACTATACCACATGGGTAGTCAGGATGTTGTACTAGGAGTCAATAAGTTACAATCATTAGGAACAATGGCTTTTAATTTTCAAGAACTTTTCCTTAAAATTTTTATTGGAAGGAAAAGAAATTGAGTTGAGAGGTATTATAGCAAGGGAAAACCCATTAAGGTGATAATCTCTAGCAGCATGAAAAAATTATTGAAAAAAGAGGCATCAGGCATTTATTGCTGTATGCTCACTAGATGTTCAAACATCTAAGACATCTATTCCTCGGAATTTCCAAAGGATCATTGATAATCATTCCAAAGTATTTGAGAATATTCCCAAAGGTCTCCCACAAACCCGAAATCATGATCATGAAAATCAACTAATTCCTGGGAGTGTTACTACTAACATCAGGACATCTGGAATGCCATATGCGGAAAGTGAAGTGGTATGGTTGAAGAAGAGAAATGTTGGGGATGGCATTAAATAGACCTAGCCAAAGTTCTTACTCTGCAGTGGTAATGGTATTCCAAGAAAAGATAACTCATGGAGTATGTGTCTAGATTATAGAGCTCAACAAGATCACTATTAAAGATAAGTTTCCCATTCAGTGATTGATGAATTGTTAGATGAACTACATGGGCAATCTATTTCCACAAAATTGGATCTCCGTTAGGGGTATCATTAGATCGGAAGAAGATATCCCAAAACAACATTACGAACTCATGAGGGCCATTATGAAATTTTTGAGTCGTAACCTTTTGGCCCCTTACAAATGCACCTTCCACATTCAAGGGTTGATGAATTCCATTTTCAAACCCTTCCTTGGAAATTTATTATTTAGTATTTTTGATGATATCTAATCTATAGCAAATCTTGGGAGGATCATATGCAACATGTTGTGAGTGCTACAACTACTAAAGAGCAACAACTATGCTAAACCATCAAATGTTTCTTTGGAGTAAAGGTAGAGTATTTGGGTCATATTGTATCTCATGGACGAATGTGTAAGAGTAGACCCTAACAAGATTAAAGGCCATGATGGTGGGCCGATTCCTAAAACATTAAAAATCTTAGAGGATTTTGGGTTTGACAGATTACTACCCATAAGGATTTTGTTGGAACTATGGAAGAATAACCCTTTGCTTTAAGCGGCACTAACTAAGAAGGATGCATTTTCATGGACTCGGAAGGCAACTAAAGCTTTTGAACAACTTAAAGAGAGGATGATATGTTTGACTCCTGTCTTGACCACTCGAGACTTCACAAAAAGAAACCTTTATTGTGGAATCTTGATGCCTCGGGAAATGGAATTGGTGTTGTCTTAATGCAAGAAGGAAGGCCACGGCTTTTGAAAGTCGACCACTCCAAGGAAGAGACTTACACAAACCCATTTATGAGAAGAAATGATGGAAATACTACATGCATTGAAAAATGGTGTCACTTACCTAATAGGTAAGGCACTTCAAAGGTCAAAACAGATCATGATAGTCTTAAATGCTTTGGAACAAAGACTGTCTTCGGAAGAAGGGCCCCAACAAAAATGGGTAACCAAGATCTTGGGCTATGATTTTGAGATAAGTCTATAAAAAGGGAAGCAAAATGTTGTGAAATTGCACTCTCAAGAAAGATTGAATATGTTGAGGCCTTTCTTTTGCTATCTCGATCATCAACTTGGAATTGGATAATAGAAGCAAGATGAATGGAAAAATGGCGAAAAAGTGTGGACTCTCATTTCAAGGTTACCTTGAGTTCAGTGCATGGATACACTTACATGGAAAATGATTCACTATGGTACAAATATCGCTATATTTATCTAAGAACTCCCCACTCAAACAAAAAGTACTATTGGAATTGCCTGCCCTCCTACTGGAGGGCACTTGGGATTTTGAAAACCTACCATGATCGAGGAGGATTTTTTGGGATGACCTTAAAAGTAATGTTCAAAGGTTTTTGGCAAAACAGAGAATGTGTGGTTTATCCAACAAAATAAGGTGGAAACAATTAAGACCGAGGTCTTTTACAGCCATTATCCATCCCAAATTAGAAGAGAGCCTTGGGAGGAGGTTTCCATGGATTTCATCCTTGAGGGGTTACAAGTCTGAAGGAAAGAGTGTTATCATGGTGATTGTTGATAGACTAACCAAGTAATGCACACTTTTATTGCACTCTCATCCTTCAAAAGATAGTACAGTTTCCGCAGCATTCATGGTGACGGTTCAAAAGCTACATGGCGACCCAAGGTGTGTGTAGTAAACCCAGAGAGATATCCCATATTCGCTGGACATTTTGGGCGAAATTATTTTTCTTGTTTGGGTACTCAATTGTAATAACATCTCATCTATCATCCTCAATCTAATGGACAATGAGATAGTGGGATCGATATGCGGAAGAATACGCCGTTGTTTTGTCTTTGATAAACAAAACACAATGGTTCAAATGGATTCCCTTGGCAGAATGATGGTAACACTTCCTTTCACACCTCAACAAAAATGACACCATTTATGGCGCTATGGATACCCTCATCCCATCACTTCTTCTCTAAAAGAAAAATCTAAAGTTCATGATGGAAGATCACATCGAGAATCAACAACAAATTCTCCGTCTTAAAGAGTTAACTGACCATGGCCGCAAAGTCACATAGAGCAACAAGCAGATCAATATCGTGGTGAAAGAAGTTTTGATTTAGGGGATTGGGTATTTTTAAAGACTACAACCATACAAGCAGATGTCCTCAAGAAAGCTAAGGATAATAAATTATCATAAGTACTATGGTGCCTTATAAGGTGTTGCAAAGGTGGTATATGGCGCCTAGAATTGGAGTTACTGCATTTCAGAGTACACCTAGTTTTCCATGTTTCATGCTTAAAAAGAAGGTTATAGGAAACAAGATCCCGGTTCAAACTATATTGCCGAACTTGATGAGGAAGGAAAAATCATATTAGACTGAAGCCATCAAACACAAGAATTAGCCAATTTAAGGAATATATCCATTTAGAGTATCTCATTAAATGGAGAGAACTCTGTTGAAGATTCCCTTGGGAAGAGATGGAGTCTTTTATCTGAAGCATCAGGGGATTACTCAAAGCGTTGTGGACCCAACACTTGTCTCAAGGGAGGGCATGTTAAGCCTTAATATTGGCTCATTACCCCTTAATTGGGGCATATTAGATTAGTAATGCTGCTTTTTATTTGTAATAAACTTTAGGCCATTGGTTGTAATTTAGATTAGTAATGTTATTTTAATTATGTGGACTTTAAGCCATTATTTGTAATTATGCCTCCTGGTCTCCTATATATCTTGAAGAGGACATTTTTCATTTGAATCGTCTTGTACTTGAACATTTAAGTGAGGTAAAGGAGGTTGCCCCCTCAGAAGAGGCTTATTATCTAAAAATTATCTCTTTTCAAGGCGTTGAGTACTTTTGAGGTTTTTCTATGCTATATTGATGTTGGTTCTGTGCTGCGTGGCATGGAGTGGAAAGGAAAGACAAGGAAAGTGAAAGAAAATGAAAGGAGAAAGGAAAGACAAGTGAAGGAAATGCAGGGAAGTCAAATGAAGGCAAGGAAAGGAAAGTGAGTCTTGGCAAGCAAAGGCAAGGCAAAGGTAAGGAAAGGAAAATAAAAGGAAAGAAAAGAAAGGTAGGAATGAGAGCAAGGCATACAGAGAGTAAGGAAGGCATGGCATGGAAAGTGAAGAAAGGAAGGAAGCTGGCATGGAAAGTGAAGGAAAGGAAAGGCATGGCAAGGGAAGGAAAATATTTTAAAATCATTAGAAATATTTTAACAACAATAAAAATGAAGCCAAAATTATTCATTTTACATACCTACATGGTCATTCAAGTAGACCATCGATATCAATTCTAATACTGACAGTTTATATTATCTTCTCGTTCTCAGAGTAAGGAAAGAAGTATTGTACCTTTGATGAGTTCTTAATTGGCATTTTTTTTATTTGGATTTTTGTACCAATAACCAAGTTTTAAAGTGGTATAAAACTTGACCTGGTTTATAATATTGAAGTACATAACCAACTTTATTTCATGTTATTTCATCATTTGTAAGATATTCTCCTAATAACCATCGACCCTGTCGAAAATTCAATGCCTTCAATGTCTGTTACTTATCGAATGAGGGTATGATTTCCCTCTAAGCATTGTGCCAACCAATAATTAGTGCCACATTCATTATCTCTTGGGGAAACCAGTGCGTATATGTGCCCTACAAAAAATGGAGTGACAAAATGTGAGTCCACTAAATGACCAAAGCATAACACATTCATTATAGTTATTTGAAAATTTAATAGAAGGATTCAACGAACTTATCCGTATGAGATCTAAGACATGATCAAAATGCGAGTCCTCCAATTGGGATAATTCCATAGTTATATGTTGACCAATGGGGAGTGATACACTATCCCATCTATGAACCCGGTCTATTGATTCACAATCATCACATTCATTACTACTACATGGAGCACATAAACAAGAGAGTTTTCTTGTCCATATTTGAACTATTTCATTTTTTGATGTTCTAACTGAATGCAGTCCATGAGTGTCCAGGGTTGTTTTTCATTCATACCATTGTGATCGATATACATCGACCACCTCCAAAAAATATCTATGTACATGTCCTTTTTTGTATGATTGGTCTTCATAGGTTCTTGTTCCCTCTCCCATTACTAAATAACACCATTCAACAATGGATTTTGCATCTCGAATGAGGGAAGTAGTAGTGAACTTCATTTCTTTCCTGCATAATTCTCTTTTTATGCATGCACCTGCTCCATCATGCCCCCCTTTCCCATTCCCAGACTCAAAATAGTTCCAAATGTGTGGTACCTTTAGTTTTCTTTCCAACATACACAACCATTGAAACACACGAGCATTTTTTAACACACCTGCACAACCATCTGACCAAATCCAATGTTTATCCATCTATATGTTCTTCTCCTTAAGGCAATTGTAGAAATAATGAAAACAATGTTGTACGCAGGCTAATTCATGGCATCGATCATCACTTATGTAGAAGTGATACTCTTTCAACATAACTTTGTTTTGTTCATTACTATCTGGTCCATGCATGTATGTGATATGTACCATTGATATTGGATTTGAATCTAATTTTGTGGTTGAAGGGTGAAGTTCTCAGCAAAATCAAACACTAATAACAAAGTACCAACATGAAATGTATCTCTCCATATTCTAAAATTTGTGTCCTTCCATCGAGCAACATGGACATTTGGAACATAATGTCATGTATTTTTGACAAAGTCCTTCATGAAGTCACAAATTCGTACTTGGGAAGTAACCAATTGTATATTTTTTCTTTCTTGTCCTCCATCAATATCATATGTCACATATTCAAAGCTTTACAAGGAAGCCTCCTTCCTCCCCAATTAATACTCATCGCTTATATGGATGCCCTTTCTTAGTAGTGCCATTCCACTGCACCTGGGGCATGTCCCATCTAAGCATGCATTTTGATAAAATGTAAAACCCTCTTTCCTTGTACACAAGATGTTGTGAATAAATTCTCTAGATGACGATGACAACAATATAACTAGGAATTCCTGGAAAAGGGTGTTATGCAAAACATAATATATATATGTGTGTGTGTGTGTGCGTGTGATAATAATAATCATACTCAATGTGATATCTACAACAACATGTGTTATGAATTGAGTTTATTCGAACATACCAAGGCTTGCATTTATGAAAATATCTTTGGCCTAATTTAAGTGCACCATGTATTGTTCTGAATCTATCATATAATTTTATCTGTGTAATGTCATGATAGTGTTTAATATGGGGTTCATGGTTCCTATATCCCCTTCTCAATTTTAAAAAATCTTTTTGGTTGGAAGAGGGATTTGTGTTCTCATTCAAGAAATATTGAACTAGTCCCTCAACTGCTCCACATCATGTGAGAACGAGGTAGCCTTCCAATGAAGGCCCACAAATATGTTGGGGCACCTGTGTCGAGGCTATCTAATCCATGAGAATACCTTTTAAGGTTTTTGACATTGAATTTCAAGAGGTGAGAGGTTTGTTGTAGAAAACAATGTTTTCTTGTGATCTTGCTAACAATTGATTGGGACAAGACCCGTCGGGTTACATTGTGGTCTTTAGAAATATTCTTCTTACCAATTCTTTGAAAAGAATCTAGAAATTTTTGTAGTATATGATGATATTTTTCTACACTTTTGACTGTTTTAATGGAAAAAATTCTCCTAACATCAGTCAAACTTCTAGATTTTAACAAAGATAAAAATAATTGACATTTAGCAGCATCGGATTTTGGTTCAAAATATTCTTGAATGATTTTATAATAGTGATAACGAATAGTATGATTAAGTAACTTACCTTCAATTGATTCTAGACCACTTTCATCGACATGAGTGTGTTTAGAAGTTCTTCTCCATGGAGTGCTAAATCTAGGTAGGGACGATGAACCCCTATTCTCAGACTCTTGACCTCCATGTTGTGGAGTTGACAATGTTGCAGTTCTTGCCCCTTCAATCACTGATGGATCAACTCTGGGAGGAGAGTGGACATGGGATTTTTTAGTTTCTGGAGCATTTGATTGTACAACAAGAGATTGCACCACATGACCTTCTTCACCACAATGTTGTACTCCAGGTGATTCTCTAATTTCATCCATTGTATAATCATCTCCAAGAAATTCCTCCATCATCTCGTCATCCACAAAAAGTTCTCTTGATGAGATATTGTTTGAATTTATCTATAATGAACTCTTGCGATTTCCTTCTGGTGATGGAGGAGAAACAATAGCGGCATCTATTCCACTAGAGATTGGATTTACCTCTTCTAAAATCCTATTCTTTGACATATGTAACTTTTTTTTTCTCTTTCTTCTACTTTTTCAATCGATTTCTTTTTTCTCAAGGAATTTCTTTCTTGAATTCGGTGGTTCCACATGTTTAAAGATAAGAATTGGATTCCAAACACCCACCACAAATTTGTCTTTGTATTATGTAATAAGGCACAACCAAATGGAGAAATTTGTTTTAGTATTACAAAA
>SNQJ01S0151201.1:11747-23119 GCA_010110895.2 Picea sitchensis
TTTTTTTTAATGACCCTTGTCAACTCCATGTTGAGTACGGAAGGAATTACACATCTCCCCGACTATAAAAAAAAAAATCAACAAAAGAAAACCTGAACATAAATATAGATAATCAGAACCAAGAATCAATTATAGAAAGGCCTAGTTTCCTTTGTTACGATTTGGGTAGGTTCAATGGTGAAACAAACAAATCTAGTCTACATTTATATGCAGCTATTGTCATGGAGAAAACTCGAGGCCACCAAATATTGAATGTTCGTGTGTCCTTTGTATGGGTGATGTTCCAAGATCAAGTCTTGGTCAGCAAGAAACTAAATGTTAACTCCATTAATCAAGTCCCATGATAATATCATAATCCAAAATTGGAAAGTAAATATGTATTTAACGTTAATAAATTTAAATAAGATCATTAATATTTCTATTTGAAGAGTTGGTAAAGATTTTTTATTATTAATACTTGGTTACATGATATAAATAATATTCAAAGAGGTGGTAGATGTAAAAGATTATTTATATGGAAATTGATATTGATCCAGGTGGATATCTGTGGCCAGCCACCTATTCCAACTGGCTCAAAACAAGTCTTCTGGCAACTTATTGTTTTTAGTTGTTTTCCAGTTCCTAAACATCTAGGGCCATTTTGAGGGACTAAATGAAGTTTTTGGGGGATTGAGTGCCTAAAATATAGCTGAAGACTTTTAATGATCCCCCAAAATGAATCTCCTCGACGATACCTTTTCAACGAGCTATTATACGCCCAAAACGGAGATTGTATGACAATGTTACGCCCCCGAGAAGTTGATACACCAAACTACCCAAAATGGGGTCCACAAAACTATTAGCTTTTCATCATCTGGGGTTAGGGTTTTGGATTTTATTTATGTTAAAAAGGAATTTAGAGCCTCATTTTAATCATCTTCTTGTGAATGTAAGTAGTCATCACATCTCTTCTCAGAGATAAGTTTCCACCATTCTAGTGAGTCTTTCACTCTGTATTTCTATAGTTTTGTACATTTCACTCATTAATAGAAATTGTGTATTATTGTATCTCTATGTTTATAGTTGCATCTATGATATATTTATGTTATATTATTGGATATCCGAGATATCTCTATACATTACATTTCTTTATTATATCTCGGCTCTCATTTTGTGCCAAAAATAAACTGGATCAGTGGTATTAGAGCAGGCTACTCTTGATTGTTTTTCAGTGCATTTCCCCGATGAGGTCCGAGTCTAGAAAGTTGGGTCTTGAGATTGTCTCTCTTGAGGAATATCGCTCTCGCACACCCAAGAAACCCTCCATGGTGGAAGAAAAGAAAAAGGACAGAACAAATGATTCTATTAATTTGTTGCTTGAGCAATCTCTCACATGACAGAGGGAATAAATGATGGAGAATATTTCCCACATCCTTCAAATCCTACCGATAACAACAGATGCTTCTTCATCATGAGGAAAATTTGGAGGCACCTCTCCTTTCAAGTTACACGTTAATTTTTATATTCCCATATTTTAAGGAAAGATAGATGCAGATGCCCTAGAAAAATGGTTAAATATGCTAGAAAGTTATTTCTCTATTCATAATTTCTCCGAGAGGGAAAATATCACCTTTTCACTTCTTAAGTCTCTCCCTCATGTCAAAAATTGGTGGGAAACTTACTGGGAGAAAAGTTCCATAGAGGAGTTGGGAATATATGGGGTCGATCCCACTTGGGATTTTTTTGTGGATGTGATCAAGGAACAATATTACCTCGTTGGCAAATTTGATGACCAGTACATGAGATGGACCCCACTGTGACAAGAGAGGGGCCAGGTAGTGCCAGAGTTCACCAATACCTTCCATACCTTGTGCACCAATATGGGTATCAAAGACTTCGAGCGAGATTTGGTTACGAAATACCATGGGGCTCTATACAGATACATCAGTGGGTGTTGCTTATCGATAAGTTGTTAAAATCGAACAGAAATTTAAGCATCAGAACAAGCATTAATTTGGGTTTTCAAATCTGCAGCAACCAAAGTATGGTAAAGATGACCCAAACAACCAACCTTCAGAAAACTAGTCCAAGACATAGGAAAATAAGGGTAATGGAAAGACGAAAAAGGACACTGGAAAATAGTGTGATTTCCACAAAATCCCCTGGAACAACATCAATGAATGTTGCTCAAAAAATTCATCGGTGGCAAAGATCAAAGACAAGGAGTCAAACCCTGATTCAAAATTTGATTCAGAAAATACTAGTAGAAGGTAGATCATCAACGCAGACCCCACTGCTATTGCCGCGACCACAATAATTTAACTAGAAGAACCAGAAGATACTAAAGAGGGATAACACATTTTTCATTCACATATGTGGTTGAAGGGTACCCCACTTCATTTTATTGTTGATAGTGGAAGCTAGAAGAACCTCATCTCAACAGAGGTCATCAAACAGTTGGGATTGTCGATGAAACAACACCTACAACCATACAACATCCGGTGGCTTCACCAAGGACAAGATCTTTGTGTCATCCAGCAATGTCGATTGTCATACGACATCCAACCCTTCAAAGATGAGGTATTATGTGATGTTGCCCCACTGGATGTCTATGATGTTCTCTTGGGCCAACCATATATGTGTAAGCACCATGTTATTTATGAGTCTTGACCCTGTAATGTCATTGTTACTCTTGGGAGTCATCTCTACAAGATACCAGAGGTAGTTCTAACTACTGTCCCACCTAAACAGTGTTGTAAGGTAGTATCTCATACTAAAAAAATCAACATCTTCACAATATGTTCAAAAAGTGAACAAAAGGACACTATAACCATTGTAGCCTCAGTCCAAGCACCTTCTATCCAACAGAAGCAGGTCGACAAGATTGCAGCAAAGCGTAAAGATTCATTCTGCACACATGCATCTCATGTAGCCAGACTGGTTAAAAAGGTCCAACCCTTCCAGCCACAGGTTTGTGACAACCTTCAACAAGCTAAGCAACACAACTTCTCCAGTAAGGAAAGCAGCTCGTCAAGATGCAAATTCAATAAACATTTNGAGGGAGGAATTATCTAGGTGGATATCATTGGCCACCCACCTATTCCAACTGGCTCAAAACAGTCTTCTGGAAAATTATTATTTCTAGCATTTTCGATTGCTAAACTTTTGGGGCCATTTTGAGGGCCTAAATGAAGTTTTTTATGGATCAAGTGCCTCAATGATATCTAAAGGCTCTTATCGAGCCCCAAAAATTAATCTCCTCGACAATACCTTTCCAATAATCTATCGTGCACCCCAAATGCAGATTGTATGCCAAAGTTACACCCCTAGAAAGTTGATACACAAACTTACCCAAAATGGGGTCCACAAAATTGTTGGCTTTTCATCTTCTGGGGTTAGGGTTTTGGATTTTCTTTATGTTAAAAAGTCCTTGAGAGACTCATTGTAATCATCTTCTTGCAAATGTGATTAGTTGTCACATCTCTTCACAGAGATAAGTTTCCACCATTCTAGCGAGTCTTTCACTCTGTATTTCTACAGTTTTGTACATTTTGCTCATTAATATAAATTTTGTATTACTATATCTATGTGTTTATGGTTTCATCTCTGATATATATTTTTTAATTATTGGATATCTGAGATATCTCTATACATTTATTTATTATATCTTTGCTCGCATTTCGTGTCGAAAATCATCTGGATCACATACCATCACATATTTGATGGTAATTAATAATGATAACCCTAAACATGTCATTAAATAGTTAGGAGGAGAATATTGATCAACTTCAGTGTGGTGGTCTATGGATTTTGAATGATTTTTTTATTATTCCAAATAAGTTCTTTTAAGGGGAGGTTTGCTTAAGAATTTTGTCATTTGTCCATATCCTATCAATGGACAACACGTATGCAATCCAATTTGGCCAAATGTTCCTCCATTGTCCCCCACTTCCTCTGTGGATTTCGACACAAGCCCGGATAATCCAAGAGGAGGCATGGGATTGTATTAACACGCCATCTATTCCTCCTTGAAATTTGTACCCATCGCCTATGTACATGCTCGAAATTTGTACCCACCTACCCACCGGCTCTTTGTTCACACAAGGATGATCGCAAAGACATGGACAACTACTCAACTCCTGACATCAAAAACTTCATTGAAACATTGTTGTCTACACAAGCTCCAAATTTGTACCCACTTCCTCTCTCTCCGCACAAGGATGCTCACAAAGAGATCTATTGTTGCTCAACTCCTAGCACTGAAAACGTCATGGAGACAATGTTGTTGTTGTCTGCACAAGGATGCCAACAAGACATGGATGACTGCTCAACTCCTAGCTCGACAACTTCATGGAGGCATTCTTGTATCCACAAACTCGTAAGAGATGGACTGTTGATCAACTCTGGCACACATTTTTCTTGTAGGTCCTCAACAACAACAACAACAACTTCCATAGCAATGCATTTTCTTATATAATATTGCTTCAACAAATTGTTGTACAAGAGCTTGAGAGCTTGAAGAGGCAATAATCCCTATTTTTTTAATATACTACAGTTGTTTTGCAGGCTGGAATTAATAGATTCCTTCAGTGTTGAATGTAATGGCTTTCATATTTATACATATTATTGCTGCCCTAGGTCGGAGGTAGGAACCCTTGGATGTGAATAATGAGGGTATCAACACAATCATTAGATCTCTTTACCTCTCCAGACCATTGGGCGATGACCAAGAAACAGACTCTTAGGCGGTGACCAAGTGAAAGGGGCCAACCACCATTCGGTGAAGTCAAAGTCGGTTAAATGCCCTCTAACACCTCTAATAGTTGAACATCATGGGCCGATGTAGGGCAGACTGAGAAAGCATTGTTAGATCATCTTGGACTAATTTATACATAGGGAATGTCCAACTCTCATGGCAATGATAACTGTGTGTTTCTCTCCATGGAGCCCCCGCCGGTGGGGACATTGTTTGAGGGGAAGTCAGTGAGAGTGGCATGCGCGGATCCTAATTCCAAGAGGGAATGGTTCGCACTCCCTAAGAGACGCCTCCAAAACCCCTCTAAAACTTGGAATTGAAGATGATTGGGTGAATATTATCGCTCAGTTTTAAAATTAAAAATAAAAGAAAAAGAATTGCAAAGTTATGGAGCACCATAACCATGGCCATGTGCCCAAAGGGGCCGACCCCTCTCATCATGCCAACCTTCAGCCGAACCAAGCCCTAATATTTGTTACAAATGTTAAGATCTAACACAACAACGTGTTGGTTATCCAACCCCGTGTAGAACAAAAGGAAGATGTGGGCACCTAAACTCACACCTCCAAATGCAAACAAACCAGGAAAAATGACGAACCAAACCCGGGGGTATGTTTTTGTGGGTATTTTATTACGGAAATATGAGGGCGAGGCATGTGGGCCTCATGCGAGGCAATGCGTTGCCTCACCCCTGATTTTTAAATTGTTTTTAATTATTTAATTTTAATTGTGTTTTTCTTCATTTTATTCTTTTTCATTTGTATGTTTTCGAGATAAGGGTTGCTTCATTCAGATTCAATCAGATTTGAATTTTCAAACTTTCTAAATTTTATTAAATTTTAATTCTATTGTTTTATTTATTTTTATTTTTTATTTGTATGTTTAGATTTTATTTTAAGATAAACATTGTCTCATCCAAAGAAATGATCTCATGATAGTAATTCATACTACCTCCTCACCCATTTCAGTTGTCCCAACGAGAGCCGTACTTCGTGCCGTGTCTTTGCGAAATATTTCCTTGGATAGATAGATAACGTGGGATGATCAAAATTCATGAACAGATTAAAATTAAAATTTCATATAAGATTAAAATTTTATTATTAATATTTATCTTTCCTTTTTCCTTTTTTCATCTTAACTTCATATCATTTTTTATCTTAAAATTTCATTATTAATCTTTAGCTTTTTTTTTTCCTCTTCTTCATCTTAACTTTATGCCATTCATCATCTTTTCTTCATACCATCCCTAAGAATAAGGAACCGTGATAAATAACTATTAATCCCAAGCCAAAGATTAGAATTCTTAAAAGAAACCAATTGATTTTTTATGTGTGTGTGTCAATTCCTAGTTGAGCGCAAAATTTCAAAATCAGAAAATGAAGTTGATATTACAATTACAATATCCATTGTCACTAATTTCACTTTTTTGTCTTACCCACACATGAAAAGCATTGATTTTAGAGAATAAAAGAAGAATAGAAAGATGAAGAAAAAAATAGTTTCCTTATCCTTTCAAGTTTTTACATGAAAAAAAATTTGATTTTATTGAATAAAAGAAGAATAGAAACATGAAGCAAAAATTAGGTGTCTTATCCTTTCAAGTTTCTACATGCATGAAGTTTCTATCTTGATTCTTAACCTTATCACCCATAAACATATTAAACCTTTGAGAGAAATGTCACTAAATCTACCGAAGAGAAAACCTAATAATAAATGAAAGGACAAAAAAAAATGAATAATTGTTACCATGGTTACTCAACATCGTCTTCCTTGCACTCTTTAGTCTCTAATCATAAGTATCTACCTACTTATAATAATTTTTCAGGGCCTTTGAGTCCACCATACATATAACCTACTTATGAAAAAGATTCATCTTAGAGAATAAAAGAAGAATATAAAGATTAAGCAAAAAATAGTTGTCTTATCCTTTCAAGTTTATACATGAAAAACATTGATTTTAGAGAATAAAAGAGGAATAGAAACCTGAAGGAAAAAATAGTTGTCTTATCCTTTCAAGTTTCTACATGCATGAAGTTTCTATCTTGATTCTTAACCTTAGCATCGAAACATATTAAACCTTTGGGAGAATTGTCACTATATCTACCCAAGAAAAAGCCTAATAATACAAATCAAAGGACAATGAGCAAACCTAATAATGCATTTATGAAAGGAAAAAAATAAATGAAGACACTAAAAAAGTGAATAATTGTTACCATGGCTACCCAACATTGTCTTCCTTACACTCTCATACCTATCTATGTATAAGAAGTTCCAAGGGACTTAAAGTCTACCATCTATAAGTTACTTATGAAAAGCATTGATTTTAGAGAATAAAAGAATAATAGAAAGATGAAGCAAAAATTAGTTGTCATATGCTTTCAAGTTTCTACATGAAAAACCTTGATTTTAGAGAATAAAAGAATAATAGAAACCTGAAGCAAAAAATATTTTTCTTATCCTTTCACATTGCTACATGCATGGAGTTTCTATCTTGATACTTAACCTTATCATCCATAAACATATTTAACCTTTGGGAGAAATACCACTAAACCTACCAAAGAACAAACTTAATAATACAAATGAAAGAACAAAGAGCAAACCTAATAATACAAATGAAAGGAGAAAAATAAATGAAACCACTAAAAAAGTGAATAATTGTTACCATGGCTACTCAACATTGTCTTCCTTGCACTCTTGAGTCTCCAATCATACTTATCTACATATAAGAAGTTCCAAAGGACTTACAGTCAATTATACATAACCTACACCACATCCTTGGACATTTATTTAGTGAGGCCTAGAAAAGCTTAGAGTCCACCATACATAACATACACCACCTACTTTGACATTTATTGAGTGAGACCTAGAAACATTGTATAAAAAAAACCTACATATTAAAATTTCAACCTAAATTGTCTTTATAATAATTATCCCAAATTACCTTTAAACCATATCCCAAGACATTGAAATCATATATCTTATTGGATTATATACCCTAATTTGATATGTGTGTGTCTACCTCTCTTTGGTATAAATGTATGTGTAACCCTAATTCAAAATCGTGTAACCCTCGTTATAAAAAAAAACGCTTTAAATGTTAAAGTAATAAAAGATAATTTTGTGAAGTAATAGAAGATAAAAAAAAAACACTTTAAATGTTAAAGTAATAAAAGTTAATTTTGTGAAGTAATAGAAGATAGTTTTGTCATGACCTCAATTGTGATTAGACAAATTGGTACATACTAAATAATTAAATAATTAAATGCTATCTTCCCATATCATAACAATTGCTAATCAAAAGTCTAATCTCTAGCTATTACTAAATTGGTTATCTTACCTCTCCACAATTAGTAAATTGCTCATCCTAGCTCATATAGATTTTGTTTTTAATTAAGACATAGATATTGTCATAGGTTTTTGGGCTGTACTCATTACTATATCTTTAAAACAACGGTAGTAAAGACAAATAGACTTTAACTCCAGATTCATTATGATTTCAATTTATATTTTTCTTAAATGAAGAATTTTATTTTAAAATAATAAATTTTAAACCACATCTTTTATTTTCTTTTATTTTAAAAAAAGTTTTTTTTTTATATATCTTTTTCATATATATATTAGTGTCAATTTATGGATTTGGTATTCAATTAGTGATATCAAATGTGTCTGTGAATTACAACAATTCAGCGTTCTCTTTCGAGATATACAGTGCAGTCTAGCTAGATGTTCCATCTCTTTTTATTTATTTAAATGTTTTTAAAGTTTATTATTTTTTAATCAACTTTATTAACGTTAAAAGAGATGGAACATCTAGCTAGACTGCACTGTATACTCCTCTATCTCTCAGTACAATTACATTCAATACAATCACATGGAATGGTTAAAAAACAGAACATTTAATTCTTTCGTGGATTTTTTTTATCTTTCAATCCAACTTCCTGGCAATTCAGTTCACCTTCATGTCGGGCCTCGGTGTAAAGGCGACGAAAATTTCAATGGGACCGGGACAGTTTGGAAGCATCGTCCATGAATTTAGGGTCAAGTTGTAAACTGCCACATCGTTCGATATGGGGATTTTGAAGTAGACGCAGTCCCCCATCCGAAAACCTCCAAAAGTAAAACGTTTATACTCCTGCAAGTTTATATATGCAAATTCATAATCCTATTCTCGCTGCAAATTTAAATTGAGATTTGCTGGGCTTAAATTTATTTGTATATTCTTTAAATACTATCACAACCAAAAAAAAAGTGGTATCGGTGTCATTCTCCACCTTCCAAAACTAATAGAATAATGTTAGTTGATGGCCGACTTATTTGAAAAGGAGGAGGAATAGTAGATTTATAAATTAAAATATCAATGTAATTAATAATGAAAAATATATGATATTTTAGGATGGTTGAGCATGTTAGATTATAGTTGAATATGTTTGGTTATGCTTGATCAATATTGATTTTAGTTATATGGTTGATTATGTGTGAGTATGTTTGGTCATGATTGACTTTGGTAAATCATTGTCTACTATGATTGAATTTGGTTGATCATGGTTGACTATGGTTGACCATGGGTTACCATGTTGACTAAGGATAACCGCGTTGATTGTGCTTGACAATGGATGACATGGTTGACCATGGTTGACTATAGTTGACCATGGGTTACCATGTTGACTAAGGATAACCGCGTTGATTGTGCTTGACAATGGATGACATGGTTGACCATGTTTTACTATAAAGGATAATATGGTTTATTATGTTAAAGTATTGTTGCCCATGGTGGACTTTGGTTGACTATGGTTGACCATGGTGTCTATTAAATTATTCATTGTTTATGCAATAGAGTATTTCTATGAGAGTGGAATTGTTTTTTGGTTTTAATTTTCTCGAAGTTTTGATCCCTAAGTTGGGATCATCCTCGGGTGTTTCTTAAGTTCAATTTATTAGTGGTCTCTCAAACCCTAAATAAATAGACATTGATACCACTGAGAGAGCCAACCAAAGTATTATTCCAGGTGCTATTATCTTCCTCTTTAATTCTTTGTATCAGAGGCCTCCATGCTTCTTTAATTTTAAGCCTTCATCTTTGTTGATGTTTGCAACATTTAATTCTATTTCAAGGGCTTCATGTACCTTTCTTTTATCATAATGGTTCATCTTTGCAATAATTTTAGCATTATCAATACAAACAGATGGCCAATGTTTTGTGAATGCTCAACCAAGGAAGATCGCTTGATCTGATTATGTTTCATGTCTGCGCAATGTTTTGTGACTCTGATTTGTAGCGATCTCTGTGTCTCTCCAACATAATCTCTTCCACATGAGCATGGTATTATGTAAACACCCTTATGATGTTTTGGATTAATGATGTTGTCCATGTTTGATTGTGGTTGACTATGGTTTACCAAGCTTGACTATGGTAGAGCATGGTTGAATTTGGTTGATCATGGTTGACTATGGTTGACTATTTTAAACTATTAATGGTCATGGTTGAATCTGGTTGACCACATTTAATTATGGTTGACCATGGGTGACCATGTTGACTATGGATAACCATGTTGACCACGGTTGACAATGGATGACATTGTTGACCACGTTTTACTACGATTATCTTATGGTTGTCTATGGTTGAACATGGTGGACCATAATTGACCACGGTTAACTTTGGTTGACCAATGTTGACTTTGGATTACTACGGTTGACTATGGTGGACATATAGTTGACTTTGTTTTATGTTAGATTTACTATGGTTGACTTTATTTTATTTTATTTTCTATGGTTGACTTATGGTTGAATTTTATTTAAGTTAGGTTTACTACAATTGAGGTTCATTGAATATGGTTTACTATGGGTTCGTTATGGCTACATTAGTTTAGGAATAGTATATTTGTGAAATAAAATATCAACATAATAAATAATGAAATATCTATGCAGATATTTTAGTATGGTTGATCATGTTAGATTATGGCGTGCCATGGTTGACTACGGTTGACCATGTTCGGTTAAGTTTGACCATAGTTGACTTTGGATAGACATGGTTGATTATGTGTGACTATGATTGACTTTAGTAAACCATGGTCTAGTATGGTTAAATTTGGTTGACCATGGGTGGCCATGTTGATTATGGATAACCATGTTCACTATGGTTATCTTTGGATGACCATGGTTGTCTATGGTTGAACATGGTGAACCATAATTGAATTTCATTGACTATGTTAAACTATTATTGGCCATGGTTGATTTTGGTTTCCCTTGTTTAACTATGGTTGACTATGGTGGACCATGGTTGAGTATGTTTGACCACATTTGACTATGGTTTATCATGTTTGATTCTTATTGACTAAGGTTGACCACGATGACCATGGTTGTCTCTAGTTGACCATGGTTGTCTATTGTTGACCATTGTTGACTATGTTAAACAATTAATGGCCATGGTTGGATTTGCTTGACCACATTCGACTAGAGTTGACAATGTTGACTATGGATAACCATGTTGATTGTGGTTAACTATGGATGACATGGTTGACCATGTTTTACTATGGTTATGTTTGGTTGACCATGGTTGTCTATGGTTCACCATGGTTGTCTACAGTTGAACATGGTGGACCAAAATTGACCATGCTTAACTTTGGTTTACTATGGTTGA
>SNQJ01S0151202.1:3768-20215 GCA_010110895.2 Picea sitchensis
AAAGAGTGTATGAAGAACAATCTCAAGACTTTGAGGCATACCAGAAGGAGACTCCTGTATGCAGATAAGAAGAAGATAACTTGGTGTAGAACCTCTAGTGCACAGCAGAAGCATGGTGAATATTTCGTATAACATCAAGATGACTACTCAGTACATCAAATCTCATGATGACAGAAGAAGTGCCACATGGATATGTTTCAGCTTTCCAACTATGATATACTCTATTGTTCAAATATACATGAAGACTTCACAGTGTTCCAAGACTAAAAGTACATTTGAAATCAAGCATTACATCATACATGATGAAGTCCAGAAAGAAGAAAATGATTAAGACTGACTCGACCTCTTCGTGAGTTAAACAACGACGTAAGATATCCTCTATTCCTCAACGATACAAAGTGTCACCGATGATGGTATACTTCTTAGTTTGGTATCTAATACATCGTCGATCATCTCGTGAGAGTTGTTGAGGGAACTTCAAGGTCTGAAGATAAAGAACAATGTCTCCATACCAGGGGTCAGACGACGAGACAAGGAAAATGTGTTCGTCCAAAAAATGAATCAACATGGACAACATCCTCATCTAATCGTGGAAAATCGGATATTAACTCTGCGAAGACTAGTGATTTATTGGACTTTGTTGAAGCGAAGTTGAGATCAAACAATCCATGTATTATATTTCCCCCCTGTGATAGGCCTGGTAAGGACGTATTGAAATGGATTGACATCAACAATCACAGTAGTCTTGCAAAGCAATAGATAGTAGCATAAACATTGGACTGCACGAACGACAACCAAAACTAGTTTATCAACGTGAGAGTACTTAAGCTCAGGACCGACTAAGTTTCGACTAAGATAGTAGATGACATACTCATGGAGCTCATCATCCTCCTGAACTAGAACCATACTAATCGTCTCCTCAAACACAACGATATAAAGCAAGTAATGTCTATTGTAATCAGGAGACTTTAGCAGAGGGTCGATACCAAGACTTTCTTCAAAGCATCGAAAGACTCATGGGCTCGCTCATTCCAGATAAAAGGGGTCTCTTTTTTCAAGAGTCGCATGAACCCTTAGTGATATTGGCATAATACACTATGAACCGATGTAGAAAGTTAGCTTTCCTGTGTAAACCTTGAAGTTGTCTAATCGTGCACAGGGAGGTAATTGAAGTATTGCCTCAACCTTAAGAGGATCTACCATGATCACGGTCTCGGAAACTAAAAATCTCAAAAGACGATCAGACTTAATGCAAAATATGCATTTGTGAGGGTTCAACCGGATTCTATAGTAACGAAATATTTCAAAAATGAGATGAAGGTGCCTAACATGATCCACTCTTTTGGAAGAGTGAGCAGCAAGATCATCAAGGTAGGCTTCGACTATGTGTTTAAGATCATGAAAAGTGAAAGTCATGGCACATTGGAAGGTTGTTTTGGCGTTTTTAAGGCCAAAAGACATTTTTCGGTATGCAAAAGTACCCCAACGACAAATACATGTCGTCTTGTGTTGGTCCTCAGGTTTGATTTGGATTTGGTTATACCCTGAAAATTTGTCCATAAAAGAAAATATTCCACTTCCCACACACTCGTCGAGAATCTCATCGATGAAAGGTGTGGGAAAGTTATCTTTAGGACAAGCCTTATTCAGGTCGCGAAATTCCATACATACACAGATGGTTCCTTGCTTTTTATTCAAGGGAACGGGGTTGGATACCCATTCGATCAAGGGAACTGGGTAGATGAAGCCAGCGTTAAGTAGTTTCTCCACCTCTACCTTAATAGCAGGGGCCTTCCTAAGATTCACAGCTCTAAGACATTGTCGAATAGATTTAGCATCCAGATAAGTTATAATCTCATGTTCGACAATACAAAGGTTGATCCCTGACATATTTTCATATGAACAAGCATAAATGTCATGTGTATCAAGTGGAACTACGACGTGACCGACTATCTCACTCAAAGTAGACTGAAAGTCATCTTTCTCGATTCTTTCAAGACTTGGGAGAAAATAAGATTGATGATGCATATCATCCCAAGGTCTATCAGAACCATTCATGGCTTCGAGGATGGATTCATCCAAAGGAAAAGTCTCATCTAGGAAATCATGTGAACAAGACAATGAGGTGGCCCATATAGGCCTAAGAACATGATCTTCCTCGTCTGTCAGCGAGGTAACAGGATCGGGATAGGCGGAAGAGTCAAGAATAGCTTGATACGCAATCTCTGCTGTCGATAGTGGCATGACCATGCCAACATGTGACTGAGCTTCACATGATAAAGTCGTGGAAAGTAGGGTCCATGGATCACTAAAATAGGAAGTGCGGAAAGGAATGGACCTCCCTATCGAAGCCGACCTACTAAACATGGCGTAAATGTGATGATTCGGTGTCGAGAAGTCGAAAGTACCCATAAGGGAAGAATACATTCTGACACCGATATTCTTAGTTGTCAGCTAAGAATTCTTGATCACGTGGATCGACGGTCCAATAAATGCATTAAGACTAGAGTAACCAAAGGATAATTGGTCGATTGTCACAATCTTCCCCTGATGAGGAAAACAAAGCATATGGAAAATGAACGATACGACAACGACCATAGCATAGGTCCAATTGCGACCTAGTAACAGGTTATAATCAAGAGGCACATCAACTACCTCTACCGTCTTCCCACCTAACTGCACCGAAAAACCAGGGAGAATACCGTGAGGACAGAACGAATGACCGTCAAATGCTGTCAACATGTTCGATGACTTGGAAAGAGTCAGAGAACCGAGAGATTTCCAACAGACTAGGGACATCATGTAGGTGGCAACACCTTCATCAACAACCACACGTTTGATGGTATACTTGGAATACTACACGTGGATTCGGAAAGCCACATGGTAAGGTAAGAGAGGCTTCACATCCGTGACATCAAACTTGATAGCTTTTGAGCCACTGGGTTCTAGAGCTCCCAAAGTAGAGAGTAAGGCATTCATCTGTGAAGGACGCATTTGGAGTACCTCCAAAGCCGACATCGCACAAGGAGTTTGGCCTAGGTCCTCAACAATAGAGTAGTTCTGGGCGGCTCTAGTTTCTCAATCTATAAGTTCATCTTCTGAGGAGGAGGGGGAGATTCTAGACCAAAATTAGCTTGAGAAGAGATATAATCTCAAGATCGAGTGGCTACATCGATTTTCGCATCAACCATATTGATACATACACTGTCGTCATCTTGCGACGGTAGATTTTGACTCCCACCAGTCGCATTTCCACTGTTCAAAGAGCTTGAGGCTAAGTGTTGGTTATGTGGGAATGGATTCAAAAGCCTCGCAGCTTCCGCAAGTTTGGGGCATAAATGTGTAAGGTGCTCATCGATACAAATCTTACAAGGAAACTTCACCTTATGTTTCTCTTTCTTGCCCTCTCCAGCATTATTATTCGGCTTCCCATTATTATCATTGTCATTGGGTTTATTACCATTTTTCTCAACCTTACGATTATTTTGACCTTTCCTCTTATTCTTTCCTGGTTGTTGGTCACCATTTGGGTTTTTAGACGATTGCACGGAATGTACATCCACCGACTGAGTGGGATTGGAAGACACAGACGAAGTTGGCCGTCCAACAGACTGGTTTAGAGACAAAGTATTCAAATGGCTTGTCGCCGAGTGATATAACATCCCAGACTGAGCATATATCAAATCTAACTGTTGGGCTCTAAAGATAGCTTCTTCTTCAGTGGTGACCCCGGAAGTAGCAACGTCCTTCGAGATAGGAGCGTGCAAAGACTTAAGGTACCATTCTAAAAGAAAGGACGGGGGTATATGAGTCTTAATCAACCTCTTCCATCTACACCACTCCTAGATATGATCCGAGATATGAGTGGCAGTATCCGGGCGTAAAGTCGACAAAAGTTCAAGGCCAACATCATAATGAATGGGCGACTGAAATTGGTTAAGAAAGACCATCACTAACTGATTAAATGACCCATATGTCACCCTAGGTATCTCAATATACCATTGCGCAACAACTCCAATGAGAGTGCATTGAAACAATCGTAATCTAATAGAATCATCATTAAGGGAATTCGATGAGCACCAAAGGTGAAAGGTAGTGACGTCATCACCAGGGTCCTCTCCATTCTTTCCTTCAAACTTTGGTATGTCCGAAGGAAGTTTGGTGGGGACGCAGGCCCATGTAAGATCATGAATCACAAGGTCATTCATTAACTTAGACGAATTTGGAAAATTAAGCATGGCCAGAAAAAGGAGACGGGGTTGCCACATCTCGCCCCAACCTCCCGCGAAAGATTATGCGTGCGGAACTGCAGCCCATCCAGGATTCTGGTAAGAACCATAGCCCTGTCTAGGATTATAAGGCCCTCCTTTGGGCCGATTCGTATAAGGTGGTGTTAAGGATTATAAAAATTGCCCCCAACCGGGTTAGATCTGGGTTGGGGGTTATGAAAATTGCCCCCAACCGGATTGGATCTGCATTGGGGATTTCCCAAAGGGTAAGACTGACCTGCTCTGGGCGGGAACCTGAAGGATTGAAGTGGATTCGTCATGCCAAAATTATTGGTCAGAATCGGCACCGAGTAGGTAGAGATATAAGACGGAACTTGTCCACCATGTTGGTTGTTCCATCCAGCCATAAAAGGATTAGACCCGGGGTTAAAAGTAGGAACACTTCCTATATTAGGATTCATTTGAGGGATATGAGAACCACCAAAGGGAAATGGAGTGTAAGGAGGTGTAGTGCCCCCAAGTCCAATGCTAGTGTTAGGGCCAACAACTGTGATGGCAGAACTACGAAGTGAAGTTAGGCATACCATAAGAAAATGGATTAGAAGCCATAGGGATGGACTGAACATTGTAACCCGACGAATGACCAAGACCCCCAAAAGGGTTCGAGGCAAGATATGAAGCATTAACTATAGGCTGAGCCATAGTAACAATATGTGCCTCCAGCGCTGCAACTGTAGTGGTTGCAGGAGTCAAAGGGGTGCCATTAACTATAGTGGGTATGGGAGTCGAAGAGCTCCCAGTGTTCTGAAGACTAAATTCAGTACTCATCCTTGTGGAACCACAACTCTGAAAGGTGGATGTGTGTGTACCACGCCTAATAACTTTACACCTTTTAGAAGGCAAGAACTCGAAATCCAATGGTAACTGTAACAACCGACGGTACCAACGGGGATATTGGTTTGACTCCACGATGACTTATGACTCTACAAAATAAAAAATATATATCCTAAGGCTGATTAGTAATCAAAGAGCATACCAAAAAGTCAAATGTATAATATGCATGCAAATGGGCTAAAGTGGTTGAGTGGCCTCCCTCGTTAAAGAAGGTATGTCATGTCCAAGAGGGACCTGAGACTCCCCGCTAAAGTTTGGGGGTAATAGAATTAGTTATAGGGGCCCTCATGCGCTTAACAACCAGTCGGTCAGACCCCCCCAGAGAGGTAATCCTCCATAAAGGTTGTGTTTTCCAACCCCTATTTGACCCAGGGTACAAGCATAATAACTCCTGCAAGTAACCTATGAGATACCTAAGTGAAGCAACTAATAAACCATTGTATAACCGATGCACAGGCGAGCAGTCGTAAGTCCGGATAACCGTATGGGCAGGGTAGCAAAGCCCGAAACCTTGAAAGAACCGCCTCTCACAGAGGTATGGGCACTAGCAAGATCCCCGGATATGAATAAATCCTTGTGGAACCACAAGTCTAAAAGGTGGATGTGTGAGTACCATGCCTAATAACGACCAACGGGACTGATGGGGATACTGGTCTGACTCCACAACGACTTATGACTCTACAAAATAAAAAACATATATCCTAAGTCCGATTAGTAGTCAAAGAGCATACCAAAAATTCAAACGGCCAATATGCATGCAAAGAGGCTAAAGTGGCTGAGTGGTCTCCCTTTCTAAAGAAGGTATGTCTCATTTAATAGGGACCTGAGACTCCCCGATAAAGTTTGGAGGTAACAAAATCAGTTATAGGGGCCCTCGTGGGCTTAACAACTAGTCGGTCAAACCCCCCAGGAGAGGTAATCCTCCATAAAGGTTGTGTGTTGTCCGACCCTTATTTGACCCAGGGTACAAGTAGAATAACCCCTGCAAGTAACCTATGAGATACCTAAGTCAAGCAACTAATAAACCATTGTATAACTGATGCACAAGCGAGCAGTCGTAAGTCCGAATAACCATATGAGTAGGGTAGCAAAGCCCGAAACCTTGAAAGCACCGCCTCTCACAGAGGTATGGGCACTAGCAAGCTCCCCAGATACGAATAAATCCACAGAAATATCTCTAATGTTAGGCGAGTATTCGAAGGATATCCCTTCCACTAACTTCGTGTGACCTCGTGATTAACTCCGGTGTGAGCGGAGCCTCTTGATCTTACCAATTATACAATGGACTTCTCAACTCCCTTTCTTAGACACATATGTTGATTTAATTTCCTTGGAGAAGTTTAATCAAAAAATCATATTCCAATGCACTAAATCCTAGACTAGTTTGTGCACTATAGTGGGTAAAAATAGCTTATAAATAGTAATAAAATAAAAAATTACTATACCATTTTGATTTTTCCTCAAATAGTGCAATTTCGGCCAAAATACCTCCAAGATTCAAACGATGATTACATTCAGTGGATTAGGTAACTCTACATCCTCTTCAAATTCAGTGGATTACATTTTTGAATTAGGTTCCAGTTTTTTAATTGTGCATAAAATGTAGATTTCGGTGTACGCGGGTTGGCTTTGTTTAGGTCGTGTATACGATGAGGTATACACCACTGTGTGAACCACGGGGGGTGTATATTGAGCCCTACATGGGAGTATATGCAAAAGAAGTTGCGTACATGCATGCAAATGACCAAAATGAAGGGTTCTAACTCAAAATTTGATTTGTCCTTTGCAGGATGGTTCTTGAATGGAGAGAGAGAGAACATGAGGAGATTGATGTAGCTATGGATAGAGATTTGGTGGCTTAAGCGGCTTTAAAAATATGTGGCTTGTATAAGTTTTGGGCTCTCAAAGGAATGAGGGCCCAAGTGAGGTTGTTGGAGATGTTGGTGGGTTATTGGGACCTTGATAGCGAAAACTTTATCCTCGATGGACAACCATTGAGGATCGAAGTAGAGGACATCTACTTCTTGATTGGTCTATCACACCAAAGAGAGATTGTAAACCTCAAGTCACGCGGAGCTGGGAGTGAGATGAAGATCGAGGAGTACATCGATGCCCACTGTGTAGCAGGGACTCCAAAAGTGAGAAATCAAATCCCTATCCGGGCAATAAATAACCTCAGCATGAAGATCATCGTGTTTTTATTGATGAGGACCATAGGTTTGGCTTCATTTCATCAGGCATCGAGGCCGCTCATGTTCTATGCAGTACAGTGTATGAGACCCACTATCTATGATTGGTGTACCTCACTACTGACCAATATGAAAGGTCAGTTGACATAGCGCAAACGAGGGAGTAAACGAAACTTTGGGTTTGCCTCTATTCTATGCAGTTTCTTTTTGAGCAGGCTCGAGGTCTGGGACCTAGAATGGAGATTCTTCCTAGAGGACTATGTGATCCAGCCATGGCGTGGTGGACTGAGGTCATGAGACGGCAAGGGGGAGGTATGGTGCCAACACCCTACAACGAGGATTTCTTCTTCTAGTGGCGTCGACAAGTCATTGCTCTGGATGATTATCCCTATGCAGGGATCGACTTCAGAGGAAATCCAGATATGCCACTTCCACTAGGGACTGCCTACGGTGACATAGGTAAAATGTTTTTAAATATTTAATTTTTTTTTGTATTTTTGTATTATGAGACAAAAATATTTTTGGATGGTGCTTAAGTCTTCACTGGACACTTGTGTGACGCAGACGTGGGTCTGCGACGACCAGAGGAGTTACCTCGACGTTGACAGAGGAATTGGGGTGATGAAGCGGCGGGAGGAGAAGCCGATAGAGTCCTACAGAACGTGTAGGGCAACTTGTCTCGTTTGACTCAGAGGATTCCAATGGTTTAGGTAGAGGATCTACCTGAAGTCATGTAGCGATGTAAGATAGCTAGAGGTAGTGGGGGGCGGGGCAGAGGGTCCGTAGTGATAATAGTGGGGGGCATTCAATATAAGGTGGACTATGTCCACTATAGTATTAAATAAGGCCCACTATGATAGTTAGATATTATAAATGGGTAATTAGATATAATAAATGTAAAAGGACTTCTTAGAAGGTTCTACTTCTAGAAGATTTCTCCTTTAGAATGTTCAAGCAATATAATAGGATGGTAGTATTATATAAAGGGGTTCAAGCAATGTAATGGGATATGAAGATAAACATTGTGTTTGGAGCTAACGCTCATTTGGAGGAAACCCCCTCGAAGAGACAAGTGAACGGAAGAGGATCTCTTCCATAATAGGCAAATTAAGCTTGGCCAGAAAAAGGAGACGGGGTTGCCACATCCGGCCCCAACCTCCCACGAAATATTGTGAGTGGGGAACTGCAGCCCATCCAGGATTTTGGTAAGAACCATAGCCCTATCCGGGATTATAAGGCCCTCCTCCGGGTTGATTCGTACAAGGTGGGTTGGGTATCATTAGGAATGCTCTGTTGAGGATTATAAAAATTGCCCCCAATCGGGTTAGAACCGGGTTGGGGGTTATGAAAATTTCCCCCAATCAGATTGGATCTGGGTTGGGGGTTGCCCAAAGGGTAAGACTGACCTCCTTCGGGCAAGAATCTAAAGGAGTGAAGTGGATTCTTCATGCCAAAAGTATTGGTAGGAATCGGCACCAAGGAGGTAGGGATATAGGACGAAACTTGTCCGCCAGGTTGGTTGTTCCATCTAGCCGTAAAAGGATTAGACCCAGGGTTAAAAGCAGGGACACTTCCTTCGTTTGAGGGATATGAGAACCACCAAACGAAAATGGAGTGTAGAGGTGTGTAGTTCCCCCAAGTCCAATGCTAGTGTTAGGGCCAACAGTTGGGATGGCAGAATTACGAAGTGAAGTTAGGGATACCTTAAGAAAATGGACTAGAAGCCATAGGGATGGACTGAACATTGTAACCCGACGAATGACCAAGACCCCCAAAAGGGTTCAAGTGAAGAGATGAAGCATTAACTATAGGTTGAGCCATAATACCAGTATGTGCCTCAGACGCTGCAACTGTAGTGGTTGCAGGAGTCGAAGGGGTGCCATTAATTATAGTGGGTATGGGAGTCGAAGAGCTCCTAGTGTTCTGAAGACTAGATTCAATGTTCATCCTTGTGGAACCACAAGTCTAAAAGGTGGATGTGTGTGTACCATGCCTAATAACAACCAACGGGACCGACGGGGATACTTGTTCGACTCCACGACGACTTATGACTCTGCAAAATAAAAAATATATATCCTAAGGCCGATTAGTAGTCAAAGAGCATACCAAAAATTCAAACGGCCAATATACATGCAAACAGGCTAAAGTGGTTGAGTGGCCTCCCTTGCTAAAGAAGGTATGTCTCGTTTAAGAGGTACTTGAGACTCCCCGCTAAAGTTTGGAGGTAACAGAATCAATTATAGGGGCCCTTGTGGGCTTAACAACTAGTCGGTCAAACCCCCCAGGAGAGGTAATCCTCCATAAAGGTTGTGTGTTGTCCGACCCTTATTTGACCCATGGTACAAGCAGAATAACCCCTACAAGTAACCTATGAGATACCTAAGTCAAGCAACTAATAAACCATTGTATAATTGATGCACAAGCGAGCACTCGTAAGTCTGGATAACCGTATGGGCAGGATAACAAAGCCCGAAACCTTGAAAGCACTGCCTCTCACAGAGGTATGGGCACTAGCAAGATCCCCAGATATGAATAAATCCACATAAATATCTCTAATAGCACACGGTAATGACCATTCAACTGACATACTATTGACCAAGAATCCAGGCGAATCTCTAAGGAGCGAATACCATGTGAGATAACATCACGCAAAAGTTCTATGATGGCGCTATATTTGACCACATTATTCGTGGATGGCCCTAGGGATACATCACCTAAAGACACCAGCTGAGCCTCAGGTGAGTAAACCACCCAAGCGGCGGAAGCCAAGTTTCGTGTATCATGACTGGCTCCGTCTGTGAATCCTAGGTATACCGAAGACTCCATTGACATCTGTTAATAAAGGAAAAACTCGATAAGCAAGACAACGGCAAAAAGAAAGGGAAAAATATGTATATACACTAAATTACATTAGTATATAAAGAGTTTTGCCCAACCCTAGGGCTCAAGCATAATATCTTTTCAAGTAGAGCCTATTTTTGGGCTCGACCAACATATTCCCTTCATAATATTCTAACTCATAGGCTCCTTTTTTCTAGAACATGTTGCACGATATAACGACCGTGCCACATGGGTTTAAACATACATGCCCGCAACGGTTCTTTGGCTTGGTCATATAAGAGGACCAAGTCACCCTCGACGTACAACCAAGGACATACAGACTTATCATATTGGACCTTGACACATTTTTTGTTCACCTCGATAGACGTAAAAGTGTCCCGACGTTGTTCGTCAAGAGTCTCTAGGTGCACAAGGCGTCGCTCTAGATCTGAAGTGTCAGGTAGGAGCGTGACTGCCAACTTAAGAGAAAGAATTTTTCATTCAATAGGAAGACTCGACTCCACACCGTGTACTAACTGGAAGGGGGGNTGAGAGACTTGTTGACTGCCTCTACTTGCCCATTTGCCTAGGGGTAATAAGGAGAGGAATGACCATGTCTAAACCCCAGGTTAGATTCTAGTACTACCATCATTTTGTTTTGAAAGTGACTGCCATGATTAGTGACAATCTCACTCGGGATACCGAACCGGGCGATAATTTGATTGAACACGAAGAAGGCAGCAGTCTTCCCATCAGATTTTATGGTAGGCATGGATTTGACCCACTTAGTAAAGTAGTCGACTACCACGATAATATGTTGATGCCCCCCAGCCAACGTTGGGTTGCAATCTACGAAGTCCACCCCCCTCTTGGTGAAGGGACCGAAAATAATGACTAGGTGAGGAGAGGCTGGATGCGAGTGCATTTTCTGAGTGAACACCTGGTAGGGGTGACACTTCTTAAATGCTTCAATACAATCTTTAAAGATAGTAGGTCAGAAATAACCAGCTCGCAAGATTTTTTGGGTTGTCGCAAGCCCGGATAGGTGACCACCACAAGCCCCTTTGTGGCAATCATTTAGGACTGACTCGACCTCTTCATGAGTTAAACAACGACATAAGATATCATCTATTCCTCGGCGATACAAAGTGTCACCTATGATGGTATACTTCTTAGCTTGGTATCTAATACGTCGTCGATCATCTCGCAAGAGTTTTTGAGCAAACTTCAAGGTCTGAAGATAGAAAACAATGTCTCCATACTAGGGGTTAGACGACGAGACAAGGAAAATGTGTTCGTCCACAAACGATTCAACATGGACAACATCCTCATCTAATCGTGGAAAATCAGATATTAACTTTGAGAAGACTAGTGATTTCTTGAACTTTGCCGAAACGAAGTCGAGATAAAACTCTTGTAAAATGACAATCCATTTATTATATTTCCCCACTATGATACGCCTGGTAAGGACGTATTGAAACGGATTGACATCAGCAACCACACTAGTCTTGCAAAGCAATATATAGTAAAGTAAATGTTGGACTGCGTGAACGATAGCCAAAACTAGTTTTTCAACGTGAGAGTAATTAAGCTCAGGACCGAATAAGTTTTGACTAAGATAGTAGATGACATGCTCATGGAGCTCATCATCTTCTTGAACTAGAACCATACCAATCGTCTCCTCAAACACGACGATATAAAGCAAGTAATCTCTACTATAATCAGGAGACTTCAGCAGAGGGGCCGATACCAAGGCTTTCTTCAAAGTATCGAAAGAATCATGAGCTCTCTCATCCTAGATAAAAGGGGTGTTTTTCTTCAAGAGGTGCATGAAACCCTTAGTGATATTAGCATAACACACTATGAACCGACGTAGAAAGTTATCTTTCCCCTGTAAACCTTGAAGTTGTCTAATCATGCGCGGGGGAGGCAATTTAAGTATTGCCTCAACCTTAAGTGGATCTACCATGATCCTAGTCTCGAAAACTAAAAATCCCAAAAGACAACCAAACTTAACACAAAAGATGCATTTGTGAGAGTTCAACCGGATTCTATAGTAACGAAATCTTTAAAAAACGAACCTAAGGTGCCTAACATGGTCCACTCTCCTGCAAGAGTGAGCAGCAAGATCATCAAGGTAGGCTTCAACTATGTGCTTAAGATCATGAAAAGTGAAATTCATGGCACATTCGAAGGTTGGTTGGGCATTTTTAAGGCCGAAAGACATTCTCCATTATGCAAAAGTACCCCAAGGACAAATAAATGTCGTCTTGTGTTGGTCCTTAGGTTTGATTTGGATTTGGTTATATCTTGAAAATTCATCCATAAAAGAAAATATCTCACTTCCCCCACACTCGTCGAGAATCTGATCGATGAAAGGTGTGGGAAAGTTATCTTTAGGACAAGCCTTGTTCAGGTTGCGAAAGTCCATACATACACCAATGGTTCCTTGCTTTTTATTCACAGGAATGGGGTTGGATACCCATTCGGTCAAGGGAACCGGGTGGATGAAGCCAACATTAAGTAGCTTCTCCACCTCTGCCTTAATAGCAGGGTCCTTCCTAGGATTCACAGCTCTAAGACGTTGTTGAACAGGTTTAGCATCCGGATAAGTTCTAATCTCATGTTTGACAATATAAGGATCGATCCTTGGCATCTCTTCATATGACCAAGCAAATACGTCTCGAAATTCTTTGAAGAGTTTGGTGTATATCAGAATTTCTTCTGGTGAACAATCCGCACCTATATTTATGTTTTCAACCTTACCAGGGGTACGAGAGATATCGATCGAGATGGGAGGAGAAATACTCGCCATGTTTCCTTCGGCATAAATTTTGTGCATATCAAGTGGAACTATAGCGTGACCGACTATCTCACTCAAAGTAGACTGACAATCATCTTGCTCAATTCTTTCAAGACTTGGAAGAAAATAAGATCGATGATGCATATCATCCCAAGGTCTATCAGAACCATTCATGGCTTCGAGGATGGCTTTGTCCGAAGGCAGAGTCTCATCTAGCCAATCATGTGAACAAGACAACAAGGTGGCCCATACAGGCCTAAGAATAGGATCATCCTTGTCCATTGGTGAGGTAACAAGATCGGGATTGGCGGAAGAGTCAAGAACAACTTGATACTCAATCTTTGCTGCCAATAGTGGCATGGCCATGCCAACATGCGACTGACATTCACACGATGAATTCAGGGAAGGTAGGGTCCATGGATCACTAAAATAGGAAGTGCGGAAAGGAATGGACCTCCCTGTTGAAGCAGGCCTACTAGACATGGCAAAAACGTGGTGATTCGGTGCCGAGAAGTCGAAAGTACCCATAAGGGAAGAATAAATTCCGAAACCGATATTCTCAATTGTCGACTGAGAATTGTCGATCACAAGGATCGATGGTCCAACATATGCATTAGGACTAGAGTACCCAAAGGATAACTGGTCGATTGTCACAATCTTCCCTTGATGAGGAAAACAAAGCATATAGAAGATGAACGATACGACAACAACCATAGCATAGGTCCAATTGCGACCTAGTAACGGGTTATAATCAAGAGGCGCATTAACTACCTCTACCTCCACCTCTACCGTCTTCCCACCTAACTGGACCAGAAAGGCAAAGAGAATACCATGAGGGCGGAAGCAATGACCATCACATGCAGTCAACATGTTCAATGACTTGGGAAGAGCCGAAGAACCGAGAGCTTTCCAACAGACCAGTGACATAACGCAAGTGTCAACACCTTCATCAACAACCGCACGTTTGATGGTATACTTGGAATACTCCACGTGGATTCGAAAAGCCACATGTTAAGGTAAGCGAGGCTTCACATCCGTGACATCAAACTTGATATCTTTTGAACCATTGGGTTCTAGAGCTACTAAAGCAGAGAGTAAGGCATTCCTCTGTGAAGGACACGTCTGGAGTACCTCCAAAGCCAACATCGCACAAGGGGTTTGGCCCAGGTCCTCAACAATAGAGTAGTTATGGGCTGCTCTAGCATTAGGATTGTGGGTAGAGTGCTTAAGTACTCCTTTTGGAGTATGAGGCAATGGTTATGGTTTCTCCATCTATAAGTTCATCTTCAGAGGAGGAGGGGGAGCTTCTAGACCAGAATTAGCTTGCGAAGAGCTATAATCTCCAGATCGAGTGGCTACATCAATTTTCGCATCGACCATATTGATACATACACGGTCGTCATCTTGCGACGGTGGGTTTTGACTCCCACCGACCCCATTTCTGTTGTTCGAAGAGCTCGAGGCTAAGTGTTGGTTATGCGGGAATGGATTCGTCCCCATGGTGGGCGGTAGATTCAAAAGCCTCGCAGCTTCCACAAGTTTGGGGCATAAATGCGTAAGGTGGTCATCGGTACAAAGTTTACAAGGAAACTTCACCTTATTATCATTGTCCTTGGGTTTATTACCATTTTTCTCACCCTTACGATTATTTTGACCTTTCCTTTTATTCCCTCCTGGTTGCTGGTCACCATTTGGGTTTTTCGACGATTGCACAGAATGTACATCCGCCGACAAAGTGGGATTTGAAGACACAGATGAAGTTGGCCCTCCAGCAGACTAGTTTAGAGACAAAATCTTCAAGTGGCTTGTCGTCGAGTCTGGGGACTTTACATTGGCGAAGCCTACAATGTCATTGGCATGAGATCCGAGTTTTTGCCTAGGGTCATAAATTGACCGCGGTGCGTCTGGAAGCAGGTGATATAACATCCCAGATGGAACATATATCAAATCTAATTGTTGGGCCCTAAAGATAGCTTCTTCTTCAGTGGTGACCCCAGAAGTAGCAACATCCTTCGAGATAGGATCATGAAAAGACTTAAGAAACCATTCTAAAAGAAAGGACGAGGGTATAGGAGTCTTAATCAACCTATTCCGTCTACGCCACTCCTGGATATGATCCGAGATATGAGTGGCGGTATCCTAGCATAAAGTCAACAAAAGTTCGAGGCCAGCATGATAACGAATGGGCAACTGAAAGTGGTTAAGAAAGACCATCACCAACTGATTAAATGACCCATATGTCCCCCTAGGTAGCTCAATATACCATTGTGCAACAACTCCAATGAGAGTGCATTGAAACAATCATAATCTAATAGAATTGTCATTAAGGGAATTCAATGAGCACCAAAGGTGAAACGTAGTGACGTGATCACCACGGTCCTCTCCATTCTTACCTTCAAACTTTGGGATGTCTGAAGAAAGTTTGGTGGGGATGGGGGGCCATGTAGGATCATGACTCACAGGGTCATTCATTAACTTAGACAAATTTGGAAAATTAAGCGTGGCCAAAAAAAGGAGACGGAGTTGCCACATCTCGCCCCAACCTCCCGCGAAAGATTGTGCGCGCAGAACTGCAGCCCATCCAGGATTATGGTAAGAATCATAGCCCTGTTCGGGATTATAAGGCCCTCCTCCGGGCTAATTCGTATAAGGTGGGTTGGGCATCATTCCAACAGGAATGTTCTGTTGAGGATTATAAAAATTGCCCCCAACCGGGTTATATCCGAGTTGGGGGTTATGAAAATTACCCTGAACCAGATTGGATCTGGGTTGGGGGTTGCCCAAAGGGTAAGACTGACCTCCTCCGGGTGGGAACCCAAAGGATTGAAGTGGATTTGTCATGCCAAAAGTATTGGTCGGAATCGACACTGAGGAGGTAGGGATATAGGACGGAACTTGTCCACCAGGTTGGTTGTTCCATCCAACCGTAAAAGGATTAGACCCGAGGTTAAAAGCAGGGACACTTCCTATATTAGGATTCGTTTGAGGGATATGAGAACCACCAAATGAAAATGGAGTGTAAGAAGGTGTAGTGCCCCCAAGTCCAATGCTAGTGTTAGGGCCAGCAGTTGTGATGGCAGAACTACGAAGTGAAGTTAGGCATACCATAAGAAAATGGACTAGAATCCATAGGGATGGAATGAACATTGTAACCCAATGAATGACCAAGACCCCCAAAAGGGTTCGAGGCAAGAGATGAAGCATTAACTACAGGTTGAGCCATAGTATTGATATGGGCCTCCGGCTCTACAACTGTAGTGGTTGCAGGAGTCGAAGGGGTGCCATTAACTATAGTGGGTATGGGAGTTGAAGAGCTCCCAGTGTTCTGAAGACTAGATTCAGTACTCATCTTTGTGGAACCAAAAGTTTGAAAGGTGGATGTATGTGTACCACGCCTAATAACTTTACGCCTTTTAGAAGGCAAGAAATCAAAATTTGGTGGTCACTGTAACAACCGATGGGATTGATGGGGATACTAGTCCGACTCCACGACGACTTATGACTCTACAAAA